>VZRH01002888.1:984053-1014503 GCA_013397555.1 Urocynchramus pylzowi
AACTTTTTTTTTTTTTTTTTAATTTGGTTTGTTTGGAGGGTTTTTTTTTTTCACTTTATTTCTTAATTATTTCACATAGCCTGGGCTTTATTTTCAGTTTGTTCCAAGTAGTATTATGCAAAATCGAGGTCATGAAAATTCTTCAATCTTTGATGCAAATTACTGCCTTAATATTCAGCTTGTCATCTCTTAATGGCCTCACCCAGTACTTTCAACAGTAGCACAGAAATACCAGTGTTTGCTGTAAACCAGATGGCTTGAAAGAGACAAGTAGTTTATCCATGGCTGTCTGAACATAAATCCTGGGCAATTTAACCACAGATTTTGTGCAAAGACTGCAGCTTCTCATTCTTGAGCCGACTCCTCAGAAATTAAGGGAGGTACCTCCAACACTGCACTGCCAGCAGTTGCATGGAGAATTTCATAATGACAAGAAAGGGCCTTGGCACACATTGGTTCCATGCATGTTCAGATTGGCATAAATTTTTTAACATTGGCAGGTGCACTCCCAAAGTTCCCTGCAGTGTTCAGAGACCAAAACACGGATGGCACCTTGCACTGGAAAATTTCATCTGCCTTCATTTAGACTGTACAAGTAATCTATAGTCTCAGTAACCTGGTCACTTAATTATACTAATTTGAAGACCAATACAGAAGTGGTTTGATTAGAGTGCTTTTCTAGTTTTAATTTATTCTGTGACCAACAATGTGACCTCTTTTGGGGCATTCAAAATATGTACTGCCAAAAAAATTTATTAGTACAGACAAGTATATAATTTCATTATACTAAAAAATATTTTTCCATTAAGTAGTATGGCTAAAAACATAGAATAAGACAAAAAAGATGGGTTTATTTCCCAGTAGATAGGTTTCCTGTTGGCCAATAGCAAATTATATTCAGTTAGGGAACACAATAACATTTTTATTTCCTGCATGAATCTCAAAACGTTTAGGTGGAAAAATAAAACATCAGTTATTAAGTGATTTTGTATCTCTTGCAGTAAAAAAATTAACCTGCTGCTCATTGTCCAGTTATACATCTGTCTTTTAATAACACTGCAAGTTGTGAACACACCTGAAATAACATCAAGTGCATGAGTGGGTAGAGAGGACTGTGGGAAGCAAAGGGAAATAACTAGCCAAAACCACAATTCAGATCCAAAAAACATACCAGAGATAGGAGTTAAATGGACTTCACAATCCTCTTACAAATACTAGACTAGATACTTACCTTATTTGTCCTAGCATGCCAAATAGACACTTTGGGATACCTGCCATGGAATGAAAACTCCATGCTGTAGAATATCTAGTCCTTTCATTTTAACAACCTAAGGAAAAAATATTTATATACTCTGCCACCTGGCACTTTTTTCTTGAAAACTGACATATATCAGAGACCTCCTGAAAAATAATAAAACCCTTACTGGGTTTACTGCAAAGGTGTGCATTTATTCTCTTGTTAGAGTAACATTAACAAATTATGACTTACAACTCTGATGGAACTTTTGTTTCTATTGTTCTCATTAAATTCTTACTTTGCATTTGTCATTTTTTAACCATTTAGGATCTTAAACAGTAATTCTTCTGGAACAATAATTTTCTCTTTAGTAATATGTGTGAACAGCCATTCCCACTAAGAAAAGGAGGAACCTTTAATATAATTTCAAAACATTTATTGGAAGAGAGGCAGCAAACAAGACTCAGTTATGAAATTATTGCTTTTGGGCTGAATTTAGTTGTCCATAACACATTTTTGAAGTCATGCAAAAGGTGTGTTGGGAAGAAACATTTTATTTTTTTTTTTTGGTAACAGGAAAAAAAATGACAGTTTATAAGGATGAGGAAGTTGATGAGGAAGTTCAACAATCACTCCATTAAGCCCATAGCCCCTTCCATGAAGTATCAGATTTTATATATCTGTCTTAAGAAAGTATTATGTTCCAGGCATCTTAATGGGTTTTTACTAGTCTGCTGAACTTTAATGCTTCAAATAAACATGTTTTATTTTGTGTTGGTGAAGACCATGTAAAACAGCTCAACTATTGTGTGTAAGCCAAAGCAAATCAATGGTGTCATGTAAATATCACTCCATATTTGAAAGACTTATGAAATACTTTAGGATTACTGTGACTATTTTTCTCAGTTCTAATACATATATATGCATATAATACATCTAGAACATAGACAAGATTATAATTCAACCCTCACACTTGAGTAGGAAAAACTTCAGGCATGACCCTAGTTCATTTTATCTTCCAGGGTTTATACTACCAAATAGTACACAAATTGCTGCAGAGACCACTCAAGTAAAAGTTATGTCAAATTTCTATTCCACAAGGCAGAGTAAAAGAACAGATATATAAGAGCACTTCCTATATATGGAATTTGTATGCAAAATTAAACATTTTTTTCCTATTGTTCTTTCTGACCTAGACCCACCAGCTGCCACAGCATGCTTACTCTAAACAGTGTAAATGACTGAAAACTTCAGTCAAGCCACACATTTCCATTTCATTCTTCCATTCACTGCATGTCTAAGAACATTGACAGCTATACCTTGAAGGCCTATAAACATCCTTATAAAAGTTGGGAAAAAGAGAATTAGGTTGAATGATATCTGAAACTTAATGTGTTAAGAATATGCGACACTTCATCATGTACAGGTTAATATTTGGAACAGAGTTTCTGGATAATAGTCAACTTTCTTCAGTGACACAGGCAGTCCTTTATAAATTAACTGCTCAATGTACATTCTAAACTAATTCATCTGTGCTGGCAGGTAAGATATGACTCCTTAAATGTCACTTTGCTTAAAATATTATAGCAAAAGATGAATAGGGCAAAGTAAGTTTATGAGATCATTTAGCATAAAATATGTCTTTTTTATAAGAGCAAAAAAAAACTACCAAAAAACTTTCTTACATCTCAAAATAGATAAAGCACTCTCTTTGTCATTTTGATGTCAGTTTTGTCAATTGAACTTGAAAGACCTGCACTTAAATGCAACGAAGGCTGCAACCATCACTCTGAAGCAGGTAACAGAGAAAGTTTGTTTCCTTGAAGTAAACTTTAATGGTATCTGCTTTGAGGCCAATTCTCAGTTTTTCTTCTGATAATATATCCTGCTCAAACAAGGAAAGACAGTTCATAATTGCTACTTGCAACTCAATAAGGACATATTCATTCCTTAGCCTCTTAAGTAATATTTCAACTTCAATCACAGCAAGTAGGATCAATATGACAAATTTTCCTTAGCAAGTAGTATAAGATGACTGTCTGTGACCAGAAAAGTGCTTACATTCTGAGACAGAGGTTTGGTACTTTGAAATACGTAACTTGTTGACATAAATTGCTTTTTAAGTAATGAACTGGCAGAACTGGACATAGAATTGGAACTGGACCCAGAACTGGACATAGAACTGGACACAGGAGCACATATTTACTCCTGTGGGAACAAAAAAGATAAAAAGAAGTCATAACAGGCAAAGCATGTGATATGGCTGCAAGACAGCAGTTCAAATACATAATTTCAAATAGATTTAAAAAAAAAAAAAAAAAGAAAAAATAAGCTAGACCATTGGTTTAGTATTGTCTAATGTTTTTCATTACAGGGTTTTATTTGCATTTGGTAGTGGCTTTAACATGTTTTGGCCCTTCTGTTTACATTGACTAAGCTAAATTGAGACAGCCAGAGGAAGTGGGGTCAGGCATAGGTCTGTGAAGGAAAGAGGGGCACTCATCTTCATTCATTTGTTGAAATTCAGGTTTTTAAGAACAAGGTTGAGGTGGGGGGAACAAGAAGGAAGATTGATAAACACTGGAAGACCTCCATTAGAATAAATCTGGCTTTTGGTATAAGGACTGCAGTTTAGCCTTTGAACTTGACTTCATGTCATATGAAATCTCTATGTTCATTACAAATGCATAAATTTGAAAACCATTAAGACATGCTTAAGTTGAGAAACAAAGAATTGCTGAAAACTTTCTCTTCCTGAGCCTGTCCTGCTTTATCAGGTGGCAGTACAGACCAGTGGTTTATGGGCTGACCAGGTAACTCCAGCCCCAGACAGCAGGAAGAAGTGAGTGTTGCAGACCTGTAGAGTTGAAACTGAGACCAAAGGTGAAGAGTTGTCTTTACCTTAATGTCCATTAATCATAACTCAGGCTGATTTAGAGGGAACTGTTTTACATTATAAGTGTTTTAAGCATTACCATAATGTAGATAAATAATAATGAAACATTGTATGAGAAACTAAATGGTGCCGTTCCCAAGAAAAGATCTCACAGAACAGAACAGAACTTAATAGTTCCAGAGAAGACCTACAAATATGAAATAGTCCAACTGCCTGACACTTCAGATCAGCATACATTACTTAAGGGTTTGGTCCAAGTGCCTCTTCAACACTGACAATCATGGGGCAGCAGTCACCTCTCCAGGAAGCCTGTTCCAGTGGTTGACCAATCGCTAGTTAAAGAAATGTTTCCTACTGTCTAATCTGAACCTCCCCCTTTTTGAGCCATTGCCATGTGTCTTGCCACTAGATACCAGGGAGGAGAGGTAAACATCTCCATCTTCCATTCCCCTCATCAGGAAGCTGCAGAGAGCAAAGAAGTGCTCCCCTCAGCCTCCTTCTCCTTGCACTAGACAAGCTCAGACTCATTAGATGCTCCTCATAGGACATTTTTTTCCATCCCTTTCACCAGCTTTGTTGCCCTCCTCTGGATGCAATTTTCCAGGAATAATTGGTAGAGATTTTGGGAATGTTTTGCTGGGTTAAGCAAGCACTTTGCTTGCAAGATATTAAATACAATATTATGGATAAGATTTTACTGGTTTTGGCTGGAATATAGTTAGTTTTCTTCATACAGCTGATATAGTAGTGGTTTGGCTTTGCTAGTGATTTTGTTACCACATTGATATGTTAGCTGTTACTGAGCCATGTTTACAGACCATCAACATCTTTTTTGGTTTCTCATGTTGCCCCATCATAGAGTAGGCTGGGGGTGTGCAAGAAGTTAGAAGAGTCCACCAGAGCTGGGACAGGTGGTGCTTTGTTCCATCTGCCTGTGCAGCTGGGCACACATTGCAGCTTAGTCCTGTCTTTGTTGGTACAGGGAACCCCAGCAGGGACCTGGGCCAAATTCTTTGGTTGTGCCTGTGGGGTGATGCTGGGGGTTAAGGAGTTCATCTCCACAGGGACTCTCTTTGGTCCTGAGTCCTTCATCCTCCCTGAATCTCAATACCTGCTCCTGCAGTCCCATGCCCTGGTGAGCCATCGCACATCTCCTGCAAGCAAGGATACTGTCACACTCTGCCCCCACCCCGAGGGACATGCCCAACACTCAGTAGCCACTTTGTACCTCAGATGCCCACCTAGGTACACCTGGTTTGCTGAAGAGGCTACAGATGTGACCTTTCTTTCCCTTAGGGGAATTACATTGTTTTAGGATCGTGATTCAGTACTTCCATTTATGTAGCCAGGCTTTATTCCAGGGATATCACACACCAAATGGCATCATGCTCAGCAATAAAAGCTGGAAAAAGAAGGAAGGAGGGTATATTAGGAGTTATGGCATATGCCTCCTTAATTAACTGTTAAGGATGATAAAGCCCTGCTATTTTGGGGTTATATGATGATGTGAAGTAGTGAATAAATTCCTTATTTTGCTTTGATGCACACAAAGCTTTTGCTTTCCCTATTAAATGCTATCTTTACCTTAACCCACAAGTTCTCCCATTTACCCTTCCCATTCTCTCCCACATCCTACAGTAGGGGGAGAGAGCAAGCAGCTGTGTGGGTTTTAACTGCCAGAGGGATTAAACTCACAACACATATTAACATTTCAAAAATGTTTTTGCTTCTTTCTCCAGTCCAGTCTCCTTTTCAGTTTCATTAGAATACCAGATAAATATCCATACATTCTACACTTACATAAAATCAGTCATGAAAAGGAAGCTGGAAAGCCATAAATTTATAGATCGAATCTAAGTGTTTCATTAGCTCTTACCTTAATAAATATGTATTGCACATGGAACATTCAAACTTGACTCTACATTGCAAAAAAAAAAAAAAATTAAAAGAATGATAATTAATTACTATTAATTCAATCAGTATCAAATCTAAGGATTTTGCAGTGCTAGAGACAAATTTCGAATAGTTCTCTTCCCTTGTTTTACTTAAGTGTTTTTAAAACCAAAACAAAAGCAATCAAGTTCTGGAGGATTTAAAGCAAATATTCTATTTAATGGATTATCCTCCATTGGATTATTTTATTTTAAGGAACATTTGAGTCACATAGCTTGCATTTTGTCAATCAGAGAGCCTCACTGCAAGTCAATAAAAACAATGTTCGATGGTGACTTAGGCAATATTAGTTTGTGACCCACTGGCATACTCCATTGCCAGTACATAACTCACTCTTATGTGAATCCATAGAGAGGAGAAGCACATTACATGAACCTATAGAGAGGAGATATATGAAGAAGAGTCATTTAGAGTGCCTCTTCATTACCTAGATTTAGAAAGGTAAAGAGTATGGAGTGTTGCCTAAATTTCATGCCACAGACAATTCAATATAATATCTTTCAAACCCTATCAATATAAAGAAAAAATTATCTGGGAGTAAAATCTCAAGGAGGAGGAAATTAAATAGAATTTAGCCTCACTTGTAAGCTATCCACTATAAACTATACACTCACAATGGTCATATGAAGACCTGAGAAGAAAAATAACAGCTTCAAGGAAAGTTATCAGTTATAGTGTTTTACCTTGGAGAAACCTACTTCTTTTTCCTTTTCAGGAAAGGAAAGATCAGGAGAAGGAGATGATGTAATGATGTAATCACAAACCTAACTGAAAATGCAAGCATTTTTAAAGCCATCATAATCAATGAGAATTCCTCATTTGTTGCCAGAAAGGTTAGAATACATATCACTGTTAACACAAAATCATGAAATGGCAGCAAAGATGCAATTCTGAGAATGCCATGGATGCTGTGAAAGCAAAATATGCATGCACTGTTTTTTCTTCATTGCCTTTGGCCAATCTTAAATAAGATCTTTTGCCTCACCTTTACTCTCTGCTGGCTAGAAAGCAGTTTAGGGATCAGACTGCTTTACTCTTTTATTGGGATATATCCTAAAGCAAAATCTAGGTACTTCAAAGAAGAAAAGCTCTTGTTCATTACAGAACAAACTACCTGAATAAAGAGGAAAATGAAGACAGAGCCAATAAGTATATTTTGCTGTGCTGGAAACTATAGCAGTTTAGACAACATCACAATGTCATTGTCTGCAATCAATGTGCAGAAAACCCTTTTTGATATTCAGTCACTTCATGCCATGAAAACAAAAAATCTAGCATGCCATTTATAGATCCATCTTGAATACATTCTAGCTGTGGCTAGATTGATATGACTTCTGGAACTATACAGTTTTGCTAGTTTGCTGATTGCAGTGAATGCTCAGTCTGTACCTTTCCTAAAGTCTAAGCTTCAGGGCACAGGAGCTCCCCATGAGCTCATACTGGCTGAGCAGTAAAGGGAAAATGTAGAATTCACACCTTAAAATTTGCAACCTAAGAGTTGTACCCTCATTTAGATATACTGGAGGACATAAATAATTTCAGCACTGCTATCTAAGCAACAAATTGATGAAAGGTTAGCCCCAGCTGGTTTTGATATCCAGGAAACAATTCAACTTTCAAACTGAGAAGGATGGTGGGAAACTGTTTTCACAGTCTATTTTTTGGCCAAGTATGAGACTGGCCATAAACTGTCACTTAAAAATGTCAGAGGTCTGTTGCACATTTGGCATTTCTCTTTCTTTCCAGCATTCTTGACTAATTCAACATTGCACTAAAAAACAGCAGGGACTGCCAAAAGCTGAACTCAGTATATAAAAACTTAGTAAATAAATAGCCTTAAAGGTTTTTGGCTATGACTGTGTAACAATAAGGATGAAGTAGAATTTGAAGGTTTCATGTGCAGCCATAGAATGAATATTTTATTCATAAGTGAGCTGCTAGATAATTTCTAATAAATGTTTATGGACTTTGCACTAGAAAGTCTCGATCTAGCAGATTTACTCCAGCATTCTGTTCATCTTTTGAGGGAGTAGAGCCTCCAGCTTCATGTCCCTCCACTGGACCTGCTTCAACAGGTCTGTGTCTTTTCTGTAGTGAATACCCCCGAGCTGGATGCAGCACTCCTGGTGGGGAGTCACCAGAGTGGGTTAGAGGGGCAGAATCCCCTCCCTCACCCTGCTGGTCATGCCCAGGATATATTGTTGGCCCTCCAGGGCTGTGAGCATGTCTTGCTGGGTCATCTTGAGCTTTTGTCAACAAATACCCTCAACTCTTTCTCCTCAGGTTTGCTCCCAATATGTTTGCCCTCTGTGAAGAAATAAGCTTAATAAGGGGAAAAGAACAATATATTTTCAACTTTAATTAAAATATTTATGGGCTTCTTTAAGCATTACAGTTGTTTAGAATTGTTTTAAATGCCTTCATGACATCTTTTTTTCACAAACGGGAAAAATTATGTCTGTTTTTTAAAAACTGTAACACATTTTAAATGGTGCTTATGGCTCTTTTTTCAATTCTAGGAGAATCTCATTTATTCTTTGACTTATTTTCTTATAGATTCTCTTCAAAGGCCTGTATTTCTCTTAAGGAGAGAAGTCTATCCATGATAATTGAACTTGCTGCATACTAAACAATTTTATCTCTGACTTAATACAGTTTTTCCTTCCTAAAAGCTGTAAGAGATAAGCACCCCTGAAGTTTATGTGCAGTTCAAATAAAAAAATAAGGTAGATAAATGAAATGAGCTGAATAAATGGAAAGAAATCTACTATGAAATTAAGATATAAATTGTAACTATGGAAACAGGCTTTGTAATTAAGAATGATTTAGAGAGGCATAGAAGATGTTTAATCAATAGGTAAATTAACTGGTGATTTTTTTTTAGAAAGGTGACAGAAGTTAATCCAATAAAATCCTTTAAAAATTTCTTAATGGCCTAAAAACAAACAAACAAACAAACAAACAAACAAACAATCCCATGAACCTAACTTCAAGTTATTTGCAATTTTTCACGAGTACAGCGTTAGAAACCAATCCTTACTTTTACAGTATTTTCAATATGTGTCTTAAACTGACATTACAAATTGAACCACAATTCTCTTTTGATATTTATAAGTCAGCATTAATACATGGATCCTCACACACTTTTCAGTGATTCTAGTAAATTTCACTGAAGTGTGGTAAATCATTTTATAAAGGAAAGCAATAATACAGGAAAGTAATATTGCTTTCCAAAAATGAGACGGGAGGGGAAATGTAAAATGTTCCAGCCCAGCCAGCATGTGAGAGGCACAGCTGAGAAAGGTATTTTGTTTCTAGACTAGTCATGTGATCTAGGTCATGAACTGGGACGCGAAATGATCTGAAATAACACTTAATGCAGAGTGCCTATTTGAACTTATTCTGAAAGAAGCAGCAGAACTCCAAAATGAAACATGGACATGAGGTGGAGCTGGACTGCGCTTTACATAGTAATGGTAAAACAGCAGCTTCTCAATAAATTTGTTTTAACTACTTGCTTTTAACACTTTCTTGTACTCTGTGTTATGCTTTTTTTTTTCAATAATACTTCAGCATAAGACACTCCAACCAACAACACATCCTTGTAACTTGAAGTAAGCTGGCTGAGGTGCCAGAGCCAGTGTACCCTTATAACCTTTAAGACCATACTACTAAATCTTTACACAGTACACGAGATCCTGACTTCTTCACACACATTTTGTTATGTATAGGCTTGTAAATTACAGACTATGTTTTTAGCTTATCCTTTAAGGCTTTATTTCAGATACGTTTTAAAGACCCATCAGTAAGATAGCAGGTTTCTGTGGCACTACAAAGTTGTGTGAGGAAAACCAAAATAGGAAACCTATGTTTTGCTAATACATATTAATTATCTATTGTGTAAAAAGCAATTGACTTATGCCTGATTTCCACACATATATCAGATGTAATCAAAGAAGTACAGATCTCCTATGCACACCGGTTATATCTCCATACTAGTGTTTCATACATCTATTAAAAATGTCACTATCAGTAAAACTGTAGCCATCCTAAAGAGTTTAAGTTCATACTATAGTGTTACAGCATTTCCAAAACTTTATGTTGACAAGGTCTGATATAAAACCACAGCTAAACTTTACAAATACACAGGGATAAGTTACAGATAGAAAGCATATCTTAATAGAATCAGAGTTAAAAATGAGAGAACAGGTACCTTTTAAACATGAAGTGCATTCTACCTATTTCTTCATCATATTACCAATTACTTTAAAAGGCCAACATTAACTGATTCTGTGGCAGAGAACAAAACTCACCCTTGTAGTTCAGCTTTTATTCTTTTCTCAAGGCTGAACTTCAGCTGTCACTATCAGAAAAAAAATCTCTAAACCAAACAGGCCTAGCTTAACTAGGCCTCAAAGATCTTTAATGTGTTGTATTTTAATACTGCTGTATGTTAAATTGTTAAATTGTATTTCATTTCCTCTTCTACTGAACTTAAAAAAATAAGAAAAAAAAAAACTCGACCAAGTTCAAAGTTTGATCAAGTTAACCAAAATTTAAGTTATTTGTGCAGCTTATTTGTTTCTTTAAAACGGGCATCTCCCAGAAACTATTTAAAGAGTAATTATGTGGCACAGGGTGGCAAAGAACCTTTCCTTTGTATTCATAGGTCAGTTTTATCTGTTATCCAGCTGCTCCAATTGCAGAAATTAGCAGAGGCACTAAAATATCTGAGGACTAAAAGTCTATGATTAAGCCTTAAAAGCCCACAAGCAAGATCCTTAGCTTTGGTAAATAGCAGCACCTTCTGGCTCAGCCATCCCTCAAGAGCAGCAGTAGAATGCAATGACCACTGTCACAGTCAGAAGAGGGAAAAGCTGCCCAATAAATATCCTTAGCTCTTTATACAGATGGCCAATATAGGGAAGATAATGTAACTAGAGTAAATTTGTGTTGGTAAAATTTTTATAGAAATCATATAGAAAGAAATTGGTTTAAAAATAGAAAAAGAGTAGCAAAGTTCCACTCGAAATCTGGGAGAAGGGCGGTTTCGGTTTCGGCAAACTAAGAAATACCAGGTGTTCAGTGAATGGGAATGAAAATTTACAAGTGAAGAGAGTAGCTTGGGGATACTCGGATACTGGGAACACCCAGTCCATCAGCGGCCAAAGATGGCTCTGAGATCAAGATACAAACATCAGGACAAACATCTCAATAGTTGGTTCTGGGAGCCTGCTCTCATGTCAGTGCTGGGTTCCCATAATTTCAGTTAACATGTATCTTTCTCTGGGCACTGCTTTTTGTCTTTCCAAGAGAGGCTTTGTCCACCCAGGAACAGGTTTCTTCCTGCACCTGGACAAGCTTTTCTCCAATTTTGGACAGAGAAAGAAATTCCATTAATATGAGGAAGGAACAGAAAGGAACAAAGAAAACTTTTGCTCCAGGCAAGAAAAAACGCATAAAACCTGGACTCTCCCGGACGGACTTCGTGAACTTGGGAGTTCAACGCGGTAGAGGTCGGATCTGTTCACCCAGCGCCGAGACCCGGGCTCGACGCTGTCCCTCTCGATTGTGGTTGTCTGAGATTGTATTTCAGCTTTGCAAAATAAAATCTATTTTGCTTTAATTACGATTTGGCTCACTCTCAATTAGCGATTCGGCCATTATCGGGGTTTTTTACCTATAACAATAACAATGTTAAAGTGCATCTTGTTTTCCTACCCAAAATCACCTTGAAATTTTCAGAAGATGATATAGGGACGTCAAGAGAAATATGATGTTAAAAAAATTGCTGCTATTCCAGATGGTAAGATAAAGGTACCCTGACTGCTGGAAATTAGGGTTAGTCCTAGTGAATGAAAAGAATGTGAGGGACACTGCTGATGTTTTTCCCAAATCTAGTTTTGGGAAATCTAGTTTTATCAAATCTAGTTTACCATCAGCCAAGATGGTAAAAACGTACAGTGGTTTTAAAGCAAACACAGTGGAGTTCAATATCTTATTATTTGCTTATCTACTTCTTCATTGTTTTCAACAACTGGACAGATACTATAACAACTTTTTAAACTAAGAAGTGGCAGACAAAATTATTGAAGACAGTCTAGCTATTATTGTCTTACTTCTTGTAAATTTAAGACCTAGCCAAAAAAAGTAGCAAGGCACAGAACTCCACAACATGAAAAAAATTTTATCAGAAGTCTGATGAAACAATAAGGCAGTTAACAAAAAACCCACAAACACTGTGTGTATGGAAACATTGATTAGACAAGAAAAAGTAGAGTTGTGAAATTCTGTTTCTTTTATGAAGAGTTAAAGAAGAAGGATTTTCTCCACTTCTCCCTGGAGCTTTTCCCGAAGCTAAAGATGATGCTACCCTTTCTTCTACTCTTCTAAAGTGCATACTGCTGTCTGTGATAAACATTGAACAATTCTTTAATATGTTTGCAAATAGCAACATAAATAAAAATATTCCTCTGTTGTTTTTGAGATTTTTATTTACTTGCTCCAAGCCATTCTGGATGATTTGACTAACTGATCTAGCAATACAGACTCACAGCCTCAGGGCTTGAGGAGCAATTGTCTGAGCCTTTATTTTAAAAGCTTCCAGGACACTCCACAAGAAGTGGGGTTTAGAGGGTGAGATAATTTTCAAAGATAATGGATTTCCAGAACAAGTAATTAAACAGATAAGACTGAGACTATCAAAACCTAATGAGAATGAAAAAGACTGAATAGAAAACCTGAAAATCAAGTCTACCCTTTGATGACTGTGTAGAAAAATAGTGTGTTCTTTACCCAGTCCCCTCTGCTTGCAGCACACTCCCTCTGGTTACCACAGATAATGTGTTGCTTACTACAAAACCATTTCCTCAACTCCTTCTGCAGGCTCCAAATTAGTCAGTCCATCTGAGATGAGCCTGCTCAGTTACTCTCAAGGAAAGGCACAAACACCTTTTCCAGAGGGTTTTGCTATGATGAAACATGTCTGACATTGACTTTTTTTTTTTGCCTTTTCCACCACTTTGCATAATTTAAGAGGGATAACACTTCAAACAGTGAACCAGAGCTAAATGATGTTTTTCATACTCTCCCTCCTCATTTCTTTTCAACATGAATAGATCAAAACATCAATAAGATTTTTGCAGCCTTCAAGGAAATGTTTGTGTTCAGTTCCAGATTTAAAATCTGTTACTCAGAGCTTTCAGAAATGGGTGCTTTACTGCATAAATTTTTTGATGCAGTAAAATATTTAAGGAAGAGCAGCACTGTCAATTTAGGTTGCACTTTGTTAGGTACCATTAGTTTTGTGATATTTCTTATGACATTCTGCAGCTGAGAAGTTGGTTAGTCTAAAACTTCCACATAAACCCATAAATGTTCATAAAGATTTCCGCAAAGAGATGTACTCCTACTCACTCTAATTGTCTATTCTATAGGTTTGTGTGAATAGGATTTAATTCACTCAGACACTTTGAGTATCCACATTGAAAGCCGAAACCCATCTAGCTGGTGCTTTTACATTATTTGTCATTTACTCTCTTAAAGTATTTCCTTCAGCCATTTACTTAAAAAATGCTAGCTCAAATAAATTATTTTATAGTGATGCTTTCCAATTTGACAGCAACCTACCAATCAAAAAGTTATTTTTCTGCATTATCCATAAAACCTTTTGCACTGGTAATATATTTATAACAGATGTAAAAGCATGTTTTTCTCTTTTATCCACACAACTTCATTTTTCTCTCTACTTATTACACAGTTTTGGTTTTTTCTGACTTAAAACCTCAAAAACAATATCTTTCACAAATATTTATCTTCTGTGCAAACACATTAATGCATGATCAAATTTTTCTCCATTAAATAAACTAACACCATCAGAAGTGCCTTTGTTCACCTTCTCTTGTCAATGATCATAAGCAGGAGGAAAAGCTAGCCAGCATCTACCTCCCTCTTTACGCAGCTTTCATGAAAACTGGGGAGTAAAACAGGTAGCACAAATATGAAACATCTGTCTGGAGACCATGTCCTGGACTTCAGACTGAATATAGCAACATGTGCTTTATCCCCATGTTATGTCTTATACAACAACATATAATATCAACGTGCCAGACAGTTTGACACCTGTTCTGTCTTCTGAGAGCATGTGAGATCATAGATGTTCCCTTTTCCAGAAGGACCATGACAAGCTTGAGAAGTAGACCCATATGAACCTCATGAAGTGCAGCAAGACTGAGTGTGAGATGCTGCACCTGGATCGGGGCAATCACAAGCATAAGTCCAGGCTGGGTAAGACCAGCAGGTTGAAGGAACTGATTTTCCCAACTCTACTCCTATCTCATGAGACTCCACTCCTGGAGTAATGTGTCTAGCTCTGGGAACTACAACATAGGTATGATGTGGGCCGGTTGGAGTAAGTCCAGAGGAGGGTGACAAAGATGATCAAACTGTTGGAGCACTTCTCCCATGAATACAGGCTGACACGGCTGGAGAAGAAAAGGCTCTGGGGAGACTTTGTTGTAGTCTCCCAGTACCTAAATAGGGCCAGCAGGAAGGCTGGAGATAGAGTTTTCACAAGGATACATAGTAATAGGGCAAGGGCAGTGGCTTAAAATTGAAAGAGGGCAGGTTTAGATTGGGTATTAGGAAGAAATTCTTCACTGTAAGGATGGTCAGGCAGTGGAACAGCTTTGCTTAGAGAGGCTGTAAATGCCCCATTCCTTTAAATGTTCCAGGTCAGGCTAAGAGTTTTGAGTGACCTGGTCTGGTGAAAGATATTCCTGCCCAAGGTAGGGGATTGGAACTAGATGATCTTTAAGGTCTCTTTTAATCCAAGTAATTTTATAATTCTATTATTATTTTGGCTTAATTTTCTTAAAAACTTCATTTCAAGTATGCATATAAATCAGTGAAAACCTCAATAGCTGTTCATACTTTCTTCCAATAGCATGCATACTTTCAGATAATTAAATTTACTATTTTTGTAAATTCAATTTTAACTCTCCAATTATTTTTTTCCATGAATTTTTAATCTTTGAAAGCAGTGTAAAGAGGTTATTTGAGAGTAAAAAATAGTTTCATGTCTGGTAGAATAAAATGTTGTCTTTAGCAAATAATCAGACTCTAAACATTACGTTCCACACATTTTAATATTGTGATGAGAAGGAATACCTCAGCTTCTGCATTCTTTATCACCATAACTCTAGGGTCTATGGCAATATCTACAAATCCTAGAAGCACACTTTTTTTTCTTGAATGTTTGTAAGGAAAGTATGGCCACAAGAGGGATTTTTCATCACTATTTTTAGTTATGTCTCTGAATTGGAATTCATTCATGCGTAGCACTCTCAGAAGGATAGTGGGTTTTTTTCATCAGAACAAGGGAAATGGAGAGGTGGGGTACTAGTCATAACTTATAACTGGGGTATAAACCTTATTGTTCACAAACACTGCATACTAACTCTAAAGCATCCAAAAAAACCTCCACAGAACCAAAAATTCCTTTTTCTCTAATATGCAAACAGCTTTGTTCTTGAGTAGTGCTTGTTAAAAATCAGTAAGAGTCATTCCTGAGCCTTATGCCCACTAATCAATAAACTTCCAGTCTTCTCAGCTAAATTCATATTTTACAAAGTTCCTAAAGTGAAGCCCATTAGCTTGGGAGACATAGTTTGTCTAAGAGTTGAATGTATGTGTAAATCACTATTTCACCACTTCTGGAGGTGTTCAGAAAGGATCATATTCCCAATACCACAATAAGGAAGTCTATCTGGACACTTTCATATGCTAATCTAAACTGAAAGAAGGAATGTCCATGTTAGTCTACTACCTCTCTCACTCTAAAACTTCATTAAAAAGGAGATTAGACTAGCATAGTCAGTATTTTGTCGATCACAAAATCGGAAAATATTTCAAAGTTAGTAGTCTTTCAATATTCTAATCAAAGAGGATAGGAGTAGAATAATATTCAAAATTATTTCTAAACATATTTAATGTAGTCCTTTTATCTATGGGAGAGAACTTCTGGCTGCTTATAGAAGGATTGCATACATGTTCAAAAAAAAACAACTTACAAGTGTTTACTGTGTTCCTTGACATTTTAAATCAAATGTGCAGCAACTGAATGCTTATGAGATGCAATTAATCAACAGTGAATGTTCTCACATTTGTGGATGGATTAAGCACAGTAAGATCTAATTAGTGTATGCTTAAACAACATGAAATTCTAAATAGTAGTCATGTTTCTTAATTTATCTCTCCTACCATTTTCATTCTACTTTCAGAAAAAAAAATTGAACATTATTATATGTTAGTTAGGATAAACACAATGGAATGTTATATAGAGAATGGAAAATTTGAATACATTTGCCAAATGTACCTTGCAAACTTATTTCACCAAAAACATTGGTACATCTCCAGCTTTTAAATAGCTTTTCCTCTGTTTAGAAAACAAATGAAATGGGATAGAAAAAGGGTATAGTCCTTCATGTTGAAGACAACGGAAACACAAAGTAGCTTTCAATTTCTTTTCTCCCTCTGTTTTCATATTTAAAGAAAAGCTTAGAAACAAATATTTTTCAGCGCTCCATCTCTCCAGACGTATCTTTTCACTATCAGCTAAAGAGTCTGAAAGGACAATAATGTGAGAGATACCCTAAATCCATGAGAAAGTATTTGATGAAGTGCAATTTCTTCCCCTGACAGAGACAACTATACTATAGTCGCTGAGACATTTTCCCTTGTTTAAAATTCTTTAACAGTATATAAAAAAGAACCAATGCAACGTATTATAACAATAAAATCTAAAGAGAAAACACTGTTCACTTCCTGTGTTTTGCTTTCTCACTTTTAATAACACCAAGATTCACAAGACAAAGGAAAATATTCTGCTTTGCAAATAACTGTGAAAGATAAGAAAAGTATTTGTTCAGTGCCTTAATCTTAAGTGGAAAAGGTTAAGGGATGTTGAATAGTTCGTCCAGTCATAGTTTATTTCAATTTTCAGTTTCCTTTAAAGAAAAATTCTATTGACATCTTTTCTGCCTCATCTGACATTTCTGTTGTTTGTGGAGGCAATTGCCAATTGCAAAGCAGCCATCCAATGAGATAATATTCACTGATATAAGTTTTGGGAACCTTCAAATGGGGAGTGATGTTTGATTTCAAAAATACGCCTCTGGTCTCTGAGATTCTTTTGGTAGATACTGTGCTCCTCTGAAAGATGGTTAAACCACTTACAGTTGATTTTCAAAAGTTCTGGCACATGCATTTCTCAGGGACTTCAAACCAGGAACTGTAGTTGAACGAAATGCAGCAGAGGAGGCAGGGGAAATAGCCTTGTGAATGAAATAGTAAATGAGCTGGAGATGTAATAGAAGAATGACCTGTGTCCTTATTTTGTCTCTGGTATAGCCAGTTTCCACAGCTAAATTAGCATGAAGAAAATGGAGGACACAGCTGAAATTTGGAAAGCTCCATTGGAAACTGATTAGATCTCAGGAAGCAGTTTGCTTAAACTCTTTTACTCCTTAAAGTTCACAGATAAGACAGCCAGCTTCTACAGATAACAAGTGTTGAATCCAGTGATGGATGATTCCAATTTGCATTTGGATAATTCTCAACTCCCTGCTATGAAATATTTACAAAAACACCGATTTTCTAAGCTGAAGACAAAATAATTTAGTATAGCTACAGATAATAGAGAGCATACAGATAGCATTAGAGGGATATTTTCATGTTCTAATGTTATAAAGCATTACACTGTATGGAAACAGTGATAAGAAATACCTCACAATTGAGTCTCAGCAACTACAGCAAAATTTTTTTCATTAACCCATGGAAACAAGGCACATGTAAGACATTAGAAGCAAAGTAAGAGACTTCTGACATAGCAGAGGTTGTCTTTATAATGCATTCATTAGCAGTGACCTTCCCATAGCTTTTTCCTGACTTCATGTCCCATCTTCCAGAAAGTTAAGATTGAAAATAGAGAATGTATAACAGGACAATATGGCAAACTCTGTCAGTATATAGGCTGTAAAAGAAAAGAGATTCTCATGGCACTTAACAGAGGGTGCAAAGCCAACAGAAGCACAATCAACATTCCTACACACTGAAAAGTAATTATCTTCATACACAGAACAACCTGTGTAACTAAATAAGCTGTGACTGCCCACTGTCACTACCTAGGTAAAGGGACAAAATAAAGTAATATAATTCCTTCTTGTCATCTATCAAAAAATTGGTCTGCTATTTATTATGCAGTTTTGTATCTATTTGATCCTGCTTAAAATCACTAAATAATCTAAAATCAAATATTTTATTATTAGTTGTCTGATATTTCCCTCTGTGTTATTTTATTCTTTTAACAATGTTTAGTGAGCTTAAATCCCCCTGATTTTTCCCATCCCAGTTGAAAGATTAAACTTGCCTAATTTAGAGGAAAAACCCCAGTCCATCATAGTAATTTGCTTTTTGAAGAGTATTTAACTGGATTATGGAAATGGAAAATGAAACTCAGACACTCGGAAAACTCAGAAAATTCAACCTCTTAGTATTAGAATGGAAACACATAGATCTTCAGCAATGGAAGAATATTTGTATTCCAGCCTAACACTTAGCACATGATCCATAGCTGGCAATCCTACTTGTCCCTGAGAACCATTCTTCCACTCTCCACTCCTGAAAAATTTTGAAAACAAGAATAAAACAACACTGTCACTGCTGATGGTGACCCTCTGACACCACAGTTTAGTTTTGACATACCTCATTCCTCCACACACTTTCAGATCCTATTTAGCAGTGGAAAACAGCATATAAAAATTGGGAACTTCGATTATGCACTGGTTGCTTATTCTAGTCCCCTTGCCTCCATGATGTGAAAACAATTCTACATTACCTCATTTATTACATTTGGCCATACCAAGGCAAAACACAGTGGCCTGTGCACAAACGGAATTATTCACATTCAGTTCCACGAATACTCTTCTAAACATCAAGTTGACTTTTTCTGGATCATCAGTGGCAAATTTAAGGAGGGACATAGATACAAAAGTGATACTAATGGATATCCAGGTTGTAGTGGAGAAAAGAGTTAGGGGTCTGCCCACCCTGCCTACCTACCCTGTGGATATAAGGAAAGCAGGTGGCATTATCCTGGCAAATATGCATAAATCATCAGGAAATACCTTGGAGGGAGAAGTGCTGCCCATGGATGAATAACTTAGCATCTGTTCACGAATGGTTCACTATGGAGTAGGACAATGCACACAGAATATTTTCACATAGGCTATTCTCAGAGAAGGATTTAATTATGTTGGTCCAGAAAGGCAGAAGTGCACTCACAGCAAGCTGGTAGATGTGCAAGAGTGTTTTGCCATGAAAGAAATATTCTTTCTTGCTGCAAGAGTTGCTTGTGGGGGACATTACGACTAAAACCAGTGCAATTCCTTTACACTAGATAAATGCACTCCTATAATAGGCAAACATTTAGTTGAACCACTAGAGAGTTGTGTACAGTTACAGAATGGGGCACTAAACAGTTTTAGCAAAATGCAGAAAATGTAGGTCAGTATACGTACAAAATTACTGCAGCATGACATCTTATACTGCTAAGGACTCTTTCACGGTTCAAAGATCTGTTCTTTTTCTCTGTTGAGTGCTGGTATTCCTTAGAAAACTTGGCTTAGCTGGCTGTTCATCCATGGCCTATTAATATAAAATGTGGTAAGTCCCTTTACTTCTCTGTCAGTCAGAACCTTCCTTGTAAAATGAGAATAGTTTTGATTTATTTCCAGAGTTTTAAAGGAGTAACTCTTATCAGGAATGCTCAGATGTTTTGGTACCATAAAGGAACCTATATCAGCTGAATATTTCACATGAATTTGTAATAAATTCTGCAATTAAATAGTAAAAGTTGTCTAGACTAATTTTTTGTAGGAAATTAATGATATAAAAGTTCTTCACCTCACAACAGTAATCTTCAACATATAACAGAGAATCTTTTACAGCTCAATATAAACTAACGCTGCAGAAAGAAACTTAGCTTTGCCCTCAATTTGTCTACATTGCTGGTAGATGTTGAACTGGTTCAAGTGGCCATGAAGCTGGTTTAGTTACATAGTATTTTCTGCTCCCATTATATTCATTATAATGAATAATTTCCCAAACCTTTATATTCTCATAATATAATGGTTTTAATTTTGTGTAACAGGAAAGCATCTCAACCATTGCAGGGGGCTGGGAACCTGGTGATCTTCAAGTCCATTCCAACCTCTTAGGATTCTGTGATCTGTTACTCACTGTTTTATGTAGGAGATTGTTTCCTGCTTTGACACATTAATAAAATTGGAGTGAGGGATGAACCAGATCCATTTATGAGTCTGTTTAACAGTTAGTGCTTATCTTTTTTTAATGGCCTCCCCATGTACCATTGACAATGTCAAGCATGCTTTGCCTACCACACAAACCAATTTATTTGAGACCCAGGTCACACAATCTCAAGGAGACATGATTTAAGGATGATATAAGACTGTAGAAGCCAGAGACCCCCTATATTGAAACAGCACATGCATATAGTTCTGAGCCCTACTACTTCATTGCTTTTAAAAGCTAGAGAAAGATGGGGAAATTTATATCAGCTACAAGAAATATTCATCTAGTATCCTTCATCAATTAAAAAACCCTAACAAAACCCCCAATAATAAATAATAAAAAAACCCACCACAAACCAGATAAAAAATAATAAGCCCACAAGTGTACATCTAGATTCCAGTCACTTTTTTTTCTATTTTCTACAAATGAATAAACACTCCCCCGAAAAAAGTTAATATTAAGTTGTACAGAAGATAGTCTTCAGAGTATTCCTTCTGTTATGAGTACAAATTTTAAAAGCACAAAGGTCATCAACTATGATGAGCTCCAGTTTAAAGTTGAATAATGATACCGTGAGGATGCAGCAATCTGCAGCGGCCTTGGCCATAGTGAGCATGAAGAATTGATATGAAGATCCCAAGGGCAAAGAAGAAATAAAACAGCAGATCCCAGACCTCAGGCATCAAGGAAACAGCCTGAGGCTTGTTCAGGGAGCAGGCAGGTGGAATCAAACAGGAACAGCTCTGAAGAGCAAAGAGGACAAGGGAACATGGAAGGTCTTAAGTGCAGCATTCTCCAAAAGTTCCAAAAGAGCCAGTCCAGTCTCAGGAAAATATATCCAATCTGTTTTTATGTCTGGTCTAAACCTACTACTTTAAATTTACAAATGTAGTCTCACATTTCTTGCTGAAAATGCACCATAGTAGAGAGCTTAGATTGTGTCTTTCAATATGTGCCTCTGTAGCCATCTCTTCTCCAAGTTCAACAGTGCTTTGGCCACCTACTAAACTGCAGGTTACTCCAATTTATTGACATATTTCTTCTTTTGGGGTGCCTGAAACAGATAGAATATTCCAAAAACACTCTAAAAAGTGCACTAAAATTTCCTCCAGCATACTATCTGTGTTACTGTCAATACATCTCAGATGTTAAGGTATTGTGTTTTGGAGGGTTTGTTTATATTTCAAGTGAATTATTGGATCACACAGTATCAGTGAAATAATGCATTCCAACTTCCAGGGAATGTTTATTATGATTGCTAAAAACAGCAGCACCAGAGGAATGTAATACTATCAAAGGACTATTAGAATTCAAAATTATCTGAAGCTTGAAACAGCGTATGCAAAATTAAATGGAATTGGTTTTTTTGAGGGATGAAAATGAGATTTCTGTCACATACTAGAAGTAGTATCAATCACAGGAAGAAAAAACATAGACCTTTCAGAGATGCTGAAACCTATGACTCAGCAGGGGATAGTGCCTCCTAATTAAAATTAGCTCATGTATTAAGTCATAAACAGGAGGTGCCTACACCCTCCTGAGTTAAAGAAAAAATGCCACTTTCAGCACTGAACAAGCAACATTAGGATAACAAGGTGGGAGTATTGCAAATGAAACCAACGGAGAAGTTAATATACTTAGCAGAACAGTCAAGTTTGCTAAAAGAGAGCAGGGAAAAGAAAAAGAATGCAGGTATTCCAGGGGGACACCAACTTCAGCTAACACTGAAAAAAAAGCAGAAAATGTCCTATGGGGTATATAACAGGAATATGGATATGAGATGTTGAAAATTCCAGTGTTCTCATTGAGACTAGAACATTGCAGAATAATTAGCTGCAAATATTCTGGAACTTCTGCTGTTGGTGAGAAGGCCCAACAAACATCTCTTATAAACAAAGACTAATGAAATGAAAAAACAAAAAAAACTGAAATGTGAGAAAATAAAACAAAAAACCCAAACAACCAGATGAGCTTTTGAACCCAAAACCTCCTTTCATTCCTTTCCTTCTTCTGAAAGGAATAAAAGATATATTGGTTAATTCCTTGAACAAGAAAAGGCTGCGTTGCCACTGTATCTACATCCCATCTAATGTCTCCTTGATCTAGGCTTGATTTTCTGGTTTGACCTTTGGCCTAACTCATCAGTATGGACTTGTTGGGTGCTTGCTTGTAACAGATTTAACATGCTTTAGCCTGTTCTCCATACAACTTCTGTCTTATCTTTCTTCCACATACTACTTTGTTAAGTCTCTAAAGAAGCTCAATCACCACATCTCTCACAAAATAACTATGGAAAAGCAAAGGCAATTTCTAGATAATTTTTTTTTCTCTGAGAATTTAGAAGATGTTAAGAACTTTGGACTTTCCCCTTTTAACAACAGACCTGTACCTACCCAGGAATTTTAGGATTTACCCACACAGAAATTTAGGAACAGATGAATAGAGTGTTAATTAGTTTGCTGTTGCTCCTAAGAACCCACTGCACATACTTGTGGTCTGCAAAGATCATGCCTGCTCGTGCCTATAAAACTACACCTCTCAGCATGGTGTTCACAGATGACTGATTTCCCCTGCCCATGAAGCAGTGCAATCTGCTTTTGTTATTCAGGCTCCAATGTTGCCTGTAATTAAGCCAGCTCATTCCAAGCTAGATTGAGTATCCCTGCATTACATTGCAGTCTGAGCTGTAAATATGGTCCTAGTGAGTTCAGTTAACTATGAAAAGTTTCTGCACTTTTTTTGCCGGGAACTGGGAAATGGTAGCCAGAACACCATGCAGGGAACTGGTGCATGGTAGCCAGAACACAGTATATTTGCACCATCCACATAGGGTCCCCAAGTCTACCCTGACTTCTTACTATGGATGAGTCCTTAATAATGAGTCCTTGGGGTTTCTGATGGTCATTGTGCATATTTACATCCTCTCTGCTGTGTTATTGCCTAAAGCAATTTCATTAGCCTCAGAATAAAACTAAATTTACTGCATTTTACCTCGTCCATTCAATGGATTTTTTTTTCTCCTAACATGACCTGTAATATTAGACCAAGTTTTTGGAGCCTATCCATTGAATTTTCTTTATAAATCTAACTGTATAAGGTGACAATATTACCCTTCAGCCCATTAAACAATTATCCTTGAGGACCCAAGTTAACTTTTAAGGTAGCATATTTAACAGAAATAGACTTTTAAAATTAGTAAAAGACTGATTTTCTAATAATTCCTTATGCATTTTCTTGTCTTATTTTTATGTGATTGTGTTTGTGCTACTCATATAGTTCTGAAGATTATTTATATGGGCTCATTACCAGAGATCAAACAAAACAACTGTTATATTGGAATGAAAGTAATTTATTAATAAAAGCTCAATAGCACCAGTTTGTGCAATAGAACAGTTCTTAGTTCTCTGATATTAGCATTAAATGGAAAAGTTGTCCAGCATATGCAAACTCCATCCTTCATTACCCAAAAAAATTTCAGAGCCATTTGACTTACAATTGCATTAACTAAATGAATTAATATATTATGACAAAGCAAATACATTTTTGCACTTGTAAGAGCTAAAGTCATAAGACACAAAAAGATATCTTCCCTTGTCAAACATTATGCATTAAACAAATTATACTAAATGTTCCCAGAATCAAAATTATTTATATTGCATTAAGACACAAGGTTCCATAATCATGAGTTATTGAATTCAATATTGTTCTCCAGTTGATATAAGAAAGAATTATCCTCCTTGTACAAGTCAGGAATTGTCATTCTGTAGCTACAGAAGATCAAACACAATGAAAATAACTTTATCATTTTGGTGTCTACTTCTATAAATCTATGAATAAATTTTCAAGCTAATCTAAGTGTCTGAATCTTAAATGTTTGCTTTCAATATAGGCACAGTGCATATTATTTTAGAAATTCTCCATCTGTTGATGGAGTTCTTATCAAATCACAGAATATTCTGAGTCTAAAGGGACCCACAAGGATCATCAAGTCCATCTCCTCAGTGAATGGCCCATACAGGATTGAAGCCACAACCTTGGTGTCATTAGCACCATGCTCTGACCAATTTAGCTAATCTCGAGGTCTAATGTTAGATTCCAGACCTTTATATTCTGCTCTGAATTTGTAGGATTTTAAGTTTAAGTTCTTTTTGGTTTTGGGGGGAGTTTTTTGTTGTTTTTTGTTGGTGGTGTTGGGATTTTTTTTTCTTTAAGTGTTCTAAATAAAACTTTCTGAGAATAGTGTTTCATATTTTATCACTGAATTGCAAGACAAAGTCAGAAACTTAACCATTGTCTTCAAACATGCAAAGTACATTTTCAAAGTGTTTTCTAAGAATTAACATATACGCCTTGTAAGAGTTGCTGAGCAGTTGTAGATGAGTTGACCTTGGCTGGATGCCAAGGTGTCCACCTTGTCCAGCTGTCCACCAACCCCATCTCCCTTCTCAGGGAAACAGGAGACAGAAACTAAGACAAAAGACCTTGATTGTTTAGACTCCAGAAGTGAAGCAAATAAAGGTAAGACAAAGGTCGAAAGAAATTTCCTTAAGGGACAAACAAACAGACTAGATTTAAGAACTGCTGATTCTTTGTCTTTATCAGCTAATTAATCTGACAGCTGATGTATAATACCGTAGTAGCTCTGAAGTGTGGAGGCTGATTATTATTTTACTACAGATTTTCAGTAATCTGCACCATTATACAGTGATTGTGTAGCCTGACACTACTTGTTCAATCTATCTCTAACTAGTTCTTTAATTCTAACAAAGCAATGAGTGCAGTACTAAGGACAAACCTGGAAGGGCTGAAGAAAATTAATTTCACAGTTGTCATTGGCTCAAATTCCTTGCTGGAGGCCTGAGTAGGATACCCTGGCTTTATTCAGATATTGTGAAATTTTGTTCTCTTGTTTTCTAAAACAAAGATCTTGGCTGGATATTTAATATAACAATAATTCTGATTTAATATGTTACTCCATTTTGGTTAATCCCTAGCATGATCTGATAAAATCAAAAAATATGGCTTAATTGATAGTGCTCTAATTTTCGGCCAAATAAGGTTTTTGACCATCTTGTCTGAGAAACACACAAGGAACTGTGCTGTAGAGTCATCTCTGTCCTTTCCCTTAGGGAGGAAGAGGTCTCAGGCAAGAGATATTCTGGGTAGGAAGACTAAACTTGCATAAGGAATAGCTCATTTGGTTTCCAGAGTAGAAGAGTTGATAGAAATTTAACAGTAGTTAACATAATGACATCCCACACTGAATATCTTTCGTATTCATTAACAGGGCATGAACATTTGAAAGCAATGTAACTTTACTGTAGTTACAATACATCATCCTGTATCTTGGTGTGTTGTGAAAGTAAGATTTATTATCTTCTGCTAAGCAAGGATATTTTGAAAATCTATGTCTTGCTTCCATAAGTTTAAAATTTTACAAAGTTTAAAATGATCTGTTCTATATCTTTTAGCTATTGGAAAAAAAAATATAATCAAGGTATGAGACATCCCTCTTTTCTGTATGTAAATATCTTAATCATGAGGGTTTTCTCTTTCTACTCAGTTAACTTTGGATTACCTTATGCAGAATTTGGTCAAGAATTTATGCCCGTGCATTTCTGTTTTAGAACCAGGTATCTACTCTGCTAAACTAAAAGACAGGCATGTGTTTTGATCTGCCTTAGATTAGGATGGGGCTCTGAAATCACTAGTGTAAAGTTTTTCTGTATTATGAAACAGGAGATATAGAGGTTTAAGAGCAGCTGATTTTCATTCTTGCTGCTTCCATGGTTTATAAATAGGAAGAAGGGGCTATCTTTGGAAGATAAAGATGATGTCAAGCTCTCGGAGGAAGCAATGTGGAAGAGGCTCACAACAGTGAATGAACATTTTTTCTGCCCTCTTCAGCAATTCTTTTTTCAATGCAGTGAGTTCCCTTAGATACTTGACACTTCTGCCTTATTGACAAAGATCTTTGAGGAAAACTCTTGGCTGCAAGGTTCAGTTTGAGATCAAGGGACAATAAAGTTCAGTGTCATAAGCATCAACTCTATTTTACCATGTCCATATTAATAAATTAAACACTGCCAGGATAGGCACAATTTTTTTTTTTTTTTTTTTTTTTTTGTTGCTTTTTTGTGCATTTGTATGTTCAAAGTGTTTCAACAGTCCCTGTCATGATTTCATCCTAAACAAGCTAGCACTCTCTCAAACCATTTCTGGTTGTGCCTCAAGAGCTGTCACAGATAAAGACCATTCCCAATGGAGAGGTTGGCAGAACAGTTGACAGCCATTCCACACCAGATGACAGCAGCACTGGATAACAATCCTGAGAACGGTCAGTTTAGCATTATAGACATAGAGACAGTGATTTGATCCCTGGCCATTTAAACAGTTTAATGCAAATGGGAAAAGAAGGAGAGCAATGTTATGGGAATGGCTAAAATCAAAATACTGCAGCTGGTGTGGATGAAACTGAGTAGAGATGCTTTTACCTTGTGTGAAAGGAATCAAGAGTTTTGCCATAACACAATTCTTTTTTCTTTCAAAAAGAAATAGAGAGCTTTCTCCTGATGTATTCCAACTTAATGAATCAGTCTGTTAATACAAAACCACTGTTGAAACAAGTCCTGTTCAACATTATTACACATAAAACAGCCACCAATGCAGATAGAATAAAACACTGCCAGTCACCTGAACTTTACAGGAAAGGTGCATGGAAATAATATATATATATATTCACCAATGACTATTAGGATGACCCATTTCACTCCTACACTGGGAAATTAAAAGAATTTGTGGACTTTTCTGGATTTACTAGTGAATTTATTAGTGAAAGTAATAAAAAAAATAATCAATTTTGTAATATTTTAGTGGGCACCTTAAAATGTGAAATACTAGGGTATTTTAAAGCTCTTTACTGTACCACATTTTTATCAAGTCTAACAGTATTCTGATTGCTATAGGAAAACAATGTAATGAAAATGGGAACTGCTTAACCCACCTCCAATGAATTTTTATGATAATGGAGGTAGTCATCTCTGTACTTTTACATTCACAGCTGTTGGTATCATAACTAGAATCAGTCCTCCTTCAAATTAAATAAGTAATATGCAGTTTGTAATGAATGCAACATTTAGCAGGTACACTTGAGCTCTAAAGAGTATTGTAAGTCAGATCTCAGTAGTGTCTGTGATAATAAGGATGTAGTATGGATGAATTTCAACTTTTATTATAATCAAACTTTTTCAGCTATTGCTTCATTATCATGCAAAACCTTTCCAGGTTATATGTCCCAGATCTGATCTCAATCCAAAAACATTTAAAAGGGCAATCAAAATCAGTGCAAATGTTGCTGAGAGTTTTGAGTGCATGGAAGAAATGGATGGTGGTTTTCAACAGAATTTTTTTGACAAATACTACCAAATTGTTGCCCCTTCTCATAAGCTTCCTGAAGAACAGTTAGATATATGGATATTTTTTTAACCCCACACATTCCCAAGGAAACAAACTGACATAACCTGAAATGAAGTGATAATTTTAGCTACGTTTTAATTTTATACAATATCATAGGCTAATGGCTTTTCAGAAAGCAAAGTCCCCAAGATAAATACTCCCTTCTTTGCAATAAAGCTAAATATATTCAGCAATGATTTTATTTTTACATATTTTACCACAATACTTCCATTACTAACAGCAAGCACAGAAAACTAGGAAATTAAGATAAAAAGTAAAAAATGTTAAAAAAAATAATCATAAAATTTTATGCCAAAATTGAAAATGAGGATCACAAATTGCTTTCTAAAAGTAAATTAATAGCTATACAAAACTGGCCTCTTCTTATGATCAAAGTGCTAATAACCATGACTTCAAACAATTAGACTTCAGGAAATAATTTGATAAGAAGATGCTAGCCCTTCACACACTACTGACAATATAGCCACAAAAATTCTACATGGCAAATGTCATCATGAGGGCTTCTTAACCATTAATTGCAAGATGCCCTGTTTTGGAAGCATTCCTAATTTGCAGCTGTACTTAAATTAGACATTTTTGTATATTCCTCAAAAATTTGCATTTCCTTATTTGCTTTTAGGCAAGGTGCATTAAAAGTCTTGTAAAACGTGTGGAAAATGTGCTTTTATACTTTTAGAAAATTTCAGATATTATTGATGGGATTCACTGTAGAGGCATTATAAATTACATATATCTTATCCTTCTGACTTGCTAAAAAAAATTCATTATACCTATAGCATATTGAAACACTAACTTGTTTCAGTATGAAATCTCTCAAAAGTTTGAAATTTCATGAGAAAGTCTCTACCTGAGAAAAATTTCACTATTAAACATAAAATTAATTTTTCTCTTCAAAAAATATTTCTTGGCTCCTGAGCAGGGATAGGATTTTCTACAGAGACATGTGATCATATAGTAGTCTACCAAGAAAATAGATACAAACATATCATCCTATATTCCCACTGTATAAAATGCATTTGTACTTGAATATTAAATATATATTCTGTTTAATACATCTTTTCCCAATACAGCTATGTAAAATACTATTCATTAAAATGGCCAGGTGTTTTAATTTTCAAATATTCCTACTGTATACACTAATTTCCACTTTGCTACATTTTCTCATACATAATGTATTAAACTGCTTCTTGTTGAGGGCAGGTTCTTTCACATGCAGCACAGAACTGGAGAGAGGCAGAATCCCATGCCTTGTCTGCTTGAATTTTAAGTACCTTTGAAGCAATTACAAGAACAAAATGCTTCAGAAAGGAAAAAAATGTTTTAGAAGACAGTCACATCTACTGAAACTTTTTCTGAATGACCATGATGGTTCTTGGAAAGGTCAGCCTTTCTGGAAATTATGCTTTCATCATAATTTCTCATGTATTTAATGTCTCATCTTTTGGACATGTTCAAGATGGATGGATGTAAAAATCAGAATGCTGCTGAGGTACATGGAAAGAAATTAAGCATTACTGAGAACAGAAGTAGGAAGCTAGGACAGGGATGCAGTATAAAGAAAAATTGCAACAGGAATACTGATGAATAAAACCAACCTCATTGTGTCTCTGTCTCAGGCCAGTGGCACAGCCCAGCAGCTGGTATGAGCTGCCATGGCATCCATTCTAGTAGTCTAAAAAGACAGCATCAGAATCATTCTTGCTGAGCTTTCACTAAATGCTGTAAAGCTACCCAAGGAAACTGTATAATGATTCAATAAACACAATACCAAATGTTGAAGTAGTATGTCAGAAAAGACACTAGAAAATGGCATGCATTGAGTAAAATTAAATTTCCACCTGCAAGGAATTTCCTCATAATATTGCATTGTGCATAATCTGTGAAAACTAAAATGAGCTACTTGCAAGTATTTTCAATTTCAATTCAGATTTCTTTATAGTTTTTATGCTACAAGACATTATATTTTCTTTGAAAATAATATATTCACAGTAGTTTGCCTTGGGCAGATTGTTCATGCAACACAATATTATCATTGGATAACAAAGAAATTACCCTTTTCACTTTATTTCTTGCTTTCTCTTCAAAATGCTTACGGTTTACTTCTGCATTACAAACTGAAGTGACACCCAATATTGAAGCCACTGACATCATTAAGATACTCAGTTCTATTAGAAAGAAAATATAAACAGGAAGACAGTGATTGGTGAGATTTTATAAGGACAAATTTCCCAATTCTGCCTCAACCCAAAATTTCAGGTAAATTCCGTTTTTTGGTGCCTCTTTTTTTAAAGTAATGATACGTATAAGTATTCATTCCTGTATTTAGTCTTTTAGGTCAGGGCATAATGTTTTACATAATGTGCCCACAACCACAACTTTTAGGTGCAAAGGATGTAAAAGTTAAAAATATAAACTTAGCGGTAACTGTTTTAGAAGGACTAACAATAATCAGCATAAGGAAGAAAAATAATGATAAAGGGAGCCTTTTCCTATTCTTTCTCCTCAGGAAAAAAAAAAA
>VZRH01002888.1:1014638-1025461 GCA_013397555.1 Urocynchramus pylzowi
AAAAAAAAAAAAAAAAAAAAAAAAAAAAAAAAAAAAAGAGGAAATCATGCTAAAACCTGCAGGAAAATAATGTACTCTATTTTCATTATTTTCTTGTCACATGTTACTATTTACCTGCTAGTAACATATTAATTAATTTTAAGTTAAACTTTGGTTTTAAAGGTTATTATGTGGTTCATTTTTAAAATCTAAACTTATTAAATAATCTTAAAGGAATCAAGTATACATAAGCTTCCTGCAAAATAGGCAATCATGTCAAAATAGAAAAAGTGTTTGAGTGGGAGAAATAACCTGTAAAAAGAGAGGAACCAGTCTTAGGAGCAAGTAGCCTTTTCTTTCAGTGGATGAAGTCACTATCGGCCTTCCCAGAGACATGTGGTGTTATCATATCAAATAACTTTTAGATAACCTGAAAACAATGAGTCACTAGCAATATCAAAACAAGTATTGATTAATGAATTATGTATGCATAGTATGAAGAATGAAAACCAGGCATGAAAAATTGCAGGAGGACCCTAAAAGATGGATTATTCAGAAGCAAAGAGGCAGATGAAATTCAAGAGTTGCACAGTGATGCACATAATTGAAAAAATTAAAATCTTGACTTCATAGAATCATAGAATGGCTTAGGTTGGAAGGCACCTTAAATAGCATCAGGTTCTATGGGCAGAACCATGGAACTAGACCAGCTTGTTAAAAGTCCCATCCAACATGACCGTCAACACTTGCAGGGATAGGACATCCACTACTTCTCCAGACAACCTGTTCCACTGCCTCACCACCCTTGCAGTAAAGAATTTCTTCCATCTATCTAATTTAAACCTACCCTCTTTCAAGTTTAAACATTCCCCCTAGTCATGTCACTACATGTCCTTCAAAAGAATCCCTTTCCAGCTTCCTTGTAGGCTCCTTTAGATACTGGAAGGCTGAAAAGAGGTCTCCCCAAGGCCTTGTCCTCTCCAAGGTGAACAACTTCAGCTTTTTCAGGCTGTCCTCATAGAAGTGCTCCAGCACTAAATGTACACTCCAGATCCGATCATCTTTTTGGTCCTCCACCGCACTCACTCCAACAGGTCCAAGTCCTTACATTTGGAGTCCCAGAGCTGAACAGTTTCCATATGGGTTCTCCTGAGAATGGAGTAGAAGGATAGAATCACCTCCCAGACACTTGGTCATGGTTCTTCTGATGTAGCTCAGAATACATTTGGCTTTCTGGGCTGCGAGTGCACATTGCTGGGTTGCATCAATCTTCTTGTCAGCACTACTCCAAGTCCTTCTCCTCAGGCCTGCAGTCAATCCATTCTCTTCACAGCCTGTATTTGTGGTTGGGACTGTCCCAGCCCAGCTGCAGGACCTCACACTTTATGAGGTTCCCATGGGACCACCTCTCAAGCCTGTGAAGATCCCCGTATAACATACTATTAGCAAACCACTAACAGCTAGGATACTTAGGGAGTTTAATAGCTTAGGTTCAATGAAAATTCCAGTTTCATATTCTATAGCTATTCAAAAACAAATTATATCTCAAGCTTTTGTGGCAAATTGACCCTGACTAGCTGCTAGATGCCCACCCAGCCACTCTCTCACTCCCCCTCCTTGCCTGTTTGGAGGAAGATGAAAGAAATCAGCTGGAAAAATTTGCAGGTTGAATTAAACAGAGGGAGATCTCTTATTAACTATTGTCATGAGCAAAATAGACATGACAACTTTTCAGGGAAAATGTGTGGATATGTTATTTTATTTTGTTCCCCATGTATTCAGTTTTCCTCTCAGTATCAGGGAAGAAATGGGACTAAAGTTGCTTTCCTTGGGTAGTGCAGAAGTGCTGAAAATTTGCTGCTCCTGTAATTCCTCTGAGAAGTGATTAATTGGGAACTAAGCAGCAATGAAGGGATAAGTACAGTTGCAAACATTGCAAATAATCATGTACACAGTCAAATTTCATCTTTAGAGGTCAAAACATCAAGATTTACACTCTGCAGAAACAAAGACCTCAGCTTAAAATAGGTTATTTAATGAATAATAAATTAAATAGGTTATTTAATGAGTAACTTCTGGTTGTGTAACTGTGATTATAATGCACAAAAGAGAATGCAAACCCAGCAACAAGGCCTGTGGGACAAAATATCTGCTTACCTTCATATGTATACTTCATGCTGTTCTTCTGTTGAGCTTTGACTTATTCTAGATGATAAATCAGCAGCAGTCTGACCTTCTTCCTGAACATAGCCACATTCTAATTCCATGACTTTTATTTTATCTTAGTATCATAAGGTAGATGGTAAGTATCAGTTTCATTTTGATGACCCAGCCACTTGTTTTGTGTGACAGATGTAATATTATTTAAACCTACTAGCTTCTGCTTTTTTTCTTAATGTGAGTATGGATCACTATCTTACATCATGTTTGTCAAGCTTGGCTTAATACTTGTAGTTTTTGCTGGAAAAATTATTTCAAACATTACTTTCCTCTTTTTACCTATACACATCAGTGAACTCTACAGTCCAGTGTCTGATACCCAGCTAATAAGGATTAATGGATTCATTTACCAGATTGTTAGAATGTAATTAAAATGCAAATGGTTGGTTTCTGTTAATTGCTCAATATCACATACAATTAATATGGAGACTTGCACACTTTCTTGTGATTTTGGTACAGTTCATCTGAGGAACAGAAGCAAAATCTGGGGTTTTTATCCCAAATAGTTAGATGAATAATAGCACTTAAAAGGTAGCAAATGTGAGCTGGAAATGAATTAGAGAATTGTGAGGTTTAGACCCACTAGATGCAGGAATATACAAGATGGATAATTATTAGATAGAATTGTTAAGAGAAGGATATTTCTGTAAATGGAAGAGAAAAAGAAATTAACAACTTCCAATTAATAACAGCCAATTAAATTAATAAGATTTTTATTCTGAATTTGCGAAACTCAATTTAGTATGTTAATCTTTTCCTGAACCTTTTGCAGAGTCTGGCAAAGACTTTGGAAGACTAAGTCCCAGATAAGTCATCTAAGTTGCTGCAGCTGTGAATTCTGGAGCCAAAGGTCAGAGGGTTTATTGTATCTAGCAGCTATTGAGCTGTACCCCGAGTGTATCTTATTCCCCCTCTCCAGTTCTGTTTTCATACCTGAAGTATTTCAGATTCCTCGCCTCTCCCCTCCTGAAGGCACAAGGAGAACCCTTCCACTAAAAGGCTGATGGTAGAATACATAGGAGTATGCAAATTTGATGAATACAATGTATAATATTACAATCATATGTACCCTTGCTAACAGAGAATGAAGTAGGAATATTTGCTGTTTTCTATGAATATGTCCTCACTCTATGTAAAAGGGATCTGCAGTGTACTAGTTCTTGCAAGGTTGCAGCTGATGAGGAGTTATGATGGTTTTTAATTTGAAATGCCTTTGATTCAAATTCCAAATCTGCACATTGTAGTTTATCTCAAGACAATAAAATTTCAAACGTCATCACCTCCACTGAAAAATAATTATTTATGTTTTGTCACTCTCATTTTTAAAACCTATATTCAGCATTACCTTTAAAAAATTACTATAGTTTTTTTTTTACATTATTAGCTATTTGTTAAGTATACTCTTCTAAATATGATAATGTAAATTCACAATCTATTTAAAGTCTTAGAAAATAGACTTTTTTTAAGAAATCCCATTTTATTATTCAGATACTTTGTGAAGAAAAAAATCCCTCTATCTGGGCTTTTAGTGGTTTGGTTTTCTTTACTATTATTAATATGTTTTATTTCAGAGAGGAGTATGTGGATTAAAAATGTTTTTCTCTTTTGTGTGCATTTCACTTCTTGAAACTGCAGACAACCAAATAAAGCAGCTTCTTTCACCTGTTTAATTACCCATGTCTTCTTCTTCTCTGCATAGCAGTCTTATCAGCAAAAGCCAATTATGAAACCCAAGTTTGACTGTCAGGTGAATATTAAGAATTATGAAACAGTGCTGCTGGATGACTGTTTTATTGTGACTTCCCGATTTTTTTCTAGTGGTTTAAGTATGCTTCCCCAACTTCACATGGTGATATTTGTAAAGGTTAAATTCCCATTGAATCTGAACACAGTGGAAGAGAAGTTCAAAAATGATTCTACTGTTTCAACTGAAGTATTTTCAACATTAAAATGACTCAGATTTAAAACGCAAATGTATTTAGTATCATCTTTGGATTAATTCAAACAGAAAGTGACAGTTCCATTACAGTCCATTAAGAATTTAAGTTCAAAAATTTTTGAAAGCAAAGCTTTCAAAAAATCCAGATTTGAGACCTGCACCCCACAACATAATGGCAGCAAAGAGTACATTGGCAGTGGGTTCCTTGCTGTTTTATAGCTGTTAAACTAATGATGTGAAATGGAAATATGCCAACACAATATACCACTTGTGTTGAATTGCTCCTAAATGACGGCTATATTTATATACTCCTGTTTCTTAAGGAATACATCCTGTCTACTAATTTTAGGTAAGATTAATATTTAATGGCTTTGTGCTTCTTTTACCTACAAAAATTACTTAAACCCCCTACAACACAGTTCAAAATTATCCTTAAACTTCAACCCATTCACTGCACAAGAAGGTACATACTCTAAGATGGCTGATGCTACCAGCGAATCTATCTGGATGGTTTTAAAGAGCTGTGACTAACAACTAGATCTCTCCTACTTAGCCACAAGCCCAGTCCTTCATATCCCCTCCATTTAAATCATTATAGCAGCATTGGAAAGAGTCTGGTATATACTATTATTGATTAAATCTAATATTATTTTCTTGTCACAGTGGATCCACTTCCTTGTAAATTTTCCAATACTTGTTTTGACATTTCTTTGATCTGCCTCCTCCTTCACATGACATCAAAAAGAAAGAGACAAAGAGTCTCAAAGATCAAAGTAGTAGGTAAACACAGAACACTGGAAGGGAAGAACAGTATTTTCTCTCAAGATCTCACTATTAAGCTTTGTCAACAGAGTATGCATGACACAGCAAGTTCAGTAAACCAGAGGATTGCCTTAGAAATAAAAGCTAAGGAGCTCATGTAATCAAGGTTCATAATTTCTTGTACCGATCAAAGCCACTGAAAGAAATAACCAAAGGCATGTAGAATGAACTTCTATAGTAATTAATTTTAGCTGTCCTACCTTCATCTTTCCCTTTAATAATACAAAATGTTTTAATTAGCCCAATATAGAATAGTAAATATCTCCAGAACACAAGTTGCAGAAATACTTCAGGTAATGGCAATGCCATCAAACATATCCATCACATCCCCAGCCTGGCACTGCAGCACTGTGCTGATTGTCATGGCTTGGGTCTGGCTGTCACTGCAGTGGGATATAAAGCATATAATCTCTTGCTAACCCTATAGCCCAGGGAAGGCAATTGGGTACAAGAGAGGAGCTCCTGAAGCATACACAGCCCACCACTTTCTGGGGTAGTTGCAAAGCTGTGGAGAATCTTGGAGCAGTTGCAGCCTGGTCGATGTCCACTGCCTTGGGAACATATGTGACCCAGCTGGGAGTTGGGTATTCCCTATCCAATCCCATGGCCAATTTTATCAGTTGAAGAGGGAGGCTCCAGGGTATCAAAGACAGAAACACTGAGGACAGAGCATGGGGAGAAGGCCAGAGAGTTCTTCACATACCCAGCAACCAGGTCCCAGCTGCATACTGCCTGTGGGCAGACCCACCTTGCTGATCTCCTTCTGCCTCATGCCATCTCCCTTAAAGAGCACAGAAGTCATTGACTCCTAAAACTCCTAAAACTCCTTATATAACACTCATTGAACTGCTTTGGTGTCTGAGTCCATTCAATCTCACTGCTCATAAATCATGACAAACATTTTATCATTAAGGGCATAATCCACCTAAATCAGGTTTCTTCCCTGGTGGATTATCCACTGACAACATAACAAACTAGTCTTTAATATGTAGGAAAAAACAGAGGGAAATATTTTTTCTTAGAAAAGTGGGAAGAAGGAAGGAAGGAAACAAGCAAGCAAGCAAATAAGCAAGCAAGCTGGCTTTCCTTTAGTCTTGTATCCACTGATGAATATCAGTAGAACACAAAATTATATTTTTAATGTGGCCCCATACTAATTCTTTCATATTATAATTTTAAAAAAGGGGGTTGACTATCATTTTAGCTGTCAGCTGGATGCTAAATAACTGATCATCTGGAAGCAGAAGAGCTGGATTCATATTTTTAAAAGTGCTAACACAGGAATATAAATGAGAACAAATATTGAATTATACAAAAATAAAATATTACTCTTAATAATTCTGTCATCTTAATTTAACAATTTATTACCAAGCACAGAAAATAAAGAAGTATGAAGGCATCTCCCTCAGAGATGAAGATTCTAGTGAATGGAATCTTTATTATACGTATATCATTAAAACGAAACTCAATAGAGTCGCATAGTGATAGTAATCTTGAATTAAATAAACAAGCTGCAGTCGTCAGAGTGGTGTCAGCTAGAACTATTTTTACAATTTTGCTTCAGTCCTGTATACTTCAAGTGTTCTTGGAAGAGAAAGTTTTATTCTCAAAGTTATCCAGACTTCTGCTCTTGGAGAATAAGTCATCAGGAAAAAAATGGATCATGCCTTTCCCTAGACAAGGAGAATTCCTACTGATGTTGTATTTTTGGCACTCTCTGTTAACTTAGCCTAAAACACATATAAGATATGTTGTCATCTTATCTTCTGTCTTTCAGAAAATATAGCAATTTAAATGGAAGTCATAATATTTTGGTCAAACTCATCTTCCTTATTTTTTATCTTATCCTCAGCTTCTTTCTCTACATAAATCAGTTGGTTGCTAGTGGTTTTTTGTTTCTTTCCAAGGAGCATCAAATTCACAGAAATGTTTTATTATTTTTTCCAATTGATTTTAAATTAATTTTCTCTGTATTATCCTGTGGTGAGAAGGATAGGAACAAGACAATTTTACAGCTCAGACTTTCTTAATCCCTCCTTCCCAATGCTGCAGCAGTCACATTTTAAAGGTTTTTACAACAAAGGCCCCCAGGGATGGATTTTATTCAGATCGTTTCATTTCTCATCTCTTTTCTCCATGGCTGAGGGGCACAAGATACAGTATGGAAGGTACCAATACAAAACAGGTGACCAGGTGTGAGTAGAAAAAAGGATGCACACAATAAAATACCTATGTGAATTCTTAAATTTTACATCTCTTTCTGTGTGTATGAGGTGAACACCTACTGCTTGACATAAACATATTTCTGGTACTTGGATTTTGATGATGTATCAATACTGAGCTTCAGTAAATGTGAAGCAAGATTTCACAGGAGGCAAGAAGATGGAGTAGTTCCTATAAGCAGATTTACTTGTGATTATATATTCTATCACCTGCATTTACAAATTACAACACCCAACATAAAACAGTTTAAGAAAACTTGTTTATATCTGGTTTTGTCCAGATTGGAACTTGTGAACATTTCTGCCTGAGTCCAACAACAGTTCCTCTCCTGGCTCTGGCCCGTATCTCAGTTGTTCCAATGTGTGAGTCAGACGCTGGAAATAGAGGGACACATCTTGAGGTTTTTATTAATGGCCAATAAAAATTAAACAGAAAAAAAAGAAACAGAAAAATTAGCTATGTATGTAGCTCCATTTCACTGGAGGTTCTCTTTATTTTCTCCTAAATATATAACTAACCCCAGTATTTTACTGGGCAAAGCCACCATATGCAGTGAAAAAACATACTTTGAAATAGGCATTAAAAATGTTAGCAGGGAAACTTAAAGATGGAACTTACAAACTAGGAATAACAGTAAATGTGGAGTTAAACCTTTACCTGTGTTTTGTGGCAAGCTGTGTTTTTGAAAGAAATAACACATATGTACACAAAAGGCTACTTAATCTCAGTGATCATAATGGTACTTCAGGATTTGTTTGCCTTTTTATCCTGCCAGTGTTCACCATAATGCTGGGACATGGAACATTGCATGGAACAGCCATATGGAGGTAAAAAATGTTTATTTGAAAAATATATTCTAGAATCTACTAATATAGGACTGTACAAAATCAAGTTTACTTACAAAACTGTGTTTGCCTTGCTTTGTTTCAAATACAAATCCTACTTCTATCAGAAATTGGATCTTAAGAGTTTTTCTCATGAATGATTAAGGAAAAATACATTTGTGATTAGTTTCTCCCAATGCATTTAAATTGCAGACTTATTCTGTCTAAAAACTCACCAGTTCTATTAATTTTACAATTGTTTTAAAATGTTTTCAATTTTGCTGAAAATCTGATTTGTCTACTTTATGCCTTCTTATCTGAAGACTGCATTAGATGTGAAAGAAGTTAGCATATCTTCTTTTAAAAATCCCAAATTATAATAGAAAAATATAGGGTTTTTTTTTTCTTTGTTCACAGTGGTCAGAGATATTCAAGTTGCATATTACCAAACTGCTTAATAAAATCAATCTTCTTTCCCATTTAAGACCCTGAGTATTTCCCACTTACAATATTACCTCCTCTTGTTTCTATCTATGAACAAAGCAGCCAAATTTGTATCTGCAGGACAATTCCTCATTATTCATCAATTATATGGTGCACTACACACAAAGTTAGTGATTATGACTTAATTGAATTTTAGCTTTGTTTTTTGACAACCCAATCTCACTCATCAATTTACATTCTGTAGAAGTATCTTTCAGTAAAAAATTTCAAAAGCACATTCTTGATCAATTAGTGCATCTTCAGTAGCTAAAATGAGGTGACAAACATTTCAATCTGGCATGGAAACTTGATAGGCTTTTCAATGTGGAGCTCCCCTTTTTTTTGTTTTGTTTTGTTTTGTTTTGTTTTGTTTTGTTTTGTTTTGTTTTGTTTTGCTTTTCAGATGTCTTTTAATCCCTCTTTAACTGGCTGCAGATCAAGAACTGTAGATTTGATTATGTGGGACATATAATTAGATTTTTACTTCCTTATTAAAGTTGTGTTTTCATGCTGTTGAATTATTGTTCAACAGCCTATGTTCTCAGCCTATATTATAGACAAAGTAGTCAGGGTACCATAGTGAATAACAATAAATATATTTGTAATTATGCAGGCACTTCATGAAGCCAGCAGTCTGATGTTCAACTTGAAATTAAATCAGCTTAAGGGTAATAGGTTACCTTTGAATTAACTCACTTAATACTTCCCCAACCCACAAGCACATTCTGAAAAAAATCATTGACAAGTAAGGAGAAACACCTTTATCACATAAGACTGCTATTCTCTAGCCTAATTCCTTAATATCACTCAGTCTGTTAAAAAGACATCCCAACATAAAAATACAAAATAAAGCCTTCTTGTAGTAAAAAAAAGAAATCACAAACTTCTTTTAGCCATGCAGTCTTCCATACGGCAACTAACTAAAACAAGATCTTGAGGCTATCATAAAGAACTTTGTCTACTAAATTTAACCTGTTACTTATTTATGAAAATTTATTCCATAATATCTTTATAAATCCATGGTGACAGATCTCACTAACTGACTTTGAGAAAGACAACTAGCCTATTAATGAAACTCAGTCCTTGGTGTCTTAATTCATTAGGAGAAAAATTGATTCACAGTAGGTCCTGTCAGACATTACTAGAATTTAACCTGGCTCAATATTTACCTCTGTGTAATTCAGGATAATATTCTAACTTCAATTCCAACTATTTAATGAGAATCCACTGAGTTTATGATCTCCCACACTATCTAAAGTACTTCTAGCTCTAGCACCAGCTGGGAATTGCCTCCAAGCACAAATGGATGTAATTCCCAGCTGCTAGTAGTGCTAGATATAAATCATTCAAAGTTTATGTTGATAAAAGTGGCCAAGTTATATACAATGCACAGCTTCATGCCCTAATTATCATACAGTGCCAATTTGCAGAGCCAGTGTTTCAAATATCTCTGAGATCAGGAATGACTAGATGATTTTCATATAATTTATGTGAAAGTCACTTTTCAAATTATCACAATATAGGAAGGGCCTCAGAAAATAATTTTAATAAGAAGGAATATGTATAAATTATCTTTTTTGAATACACCAGAAACTCAATAGTAAATAGATTTAAAGGGAAACACATACAGATCAAAATTAACTCATTTGAAGGTTGAGAAGAAATACAAACAATTTTACGAGCAAATGGTATCAGGAATCATTTATTCAAATTAAACAGGAGGCTGAAAAAAACCCAGAGGAATGCTAAGAAAGTGTTCTTCTTACTCTGCTCTTCTTACAATGTTTATGGCTTATCAAGAATAGAACAAGAATTCTTATATGCTTATATATCATCAAGTAAAATTTTCTCTCTAATGAGATATTGAAGCTTCTTTGTAACATGAACATATTTTGGGTCTTCAAATAAAATATTCATTTTCTCTTATCCTTGGAAGGATTTTTCTCATGTGCTGTTAATCTGAAAAGGTATTTAATTCAACGAAGATTATGCAACCAGGTAGAGCATAAAACTATCAATTTGCCAATATTCTGTCCTTGTCATACTTTTCAAGCTTTCCTTTTTATTGATCATCATTATGGTTTAAAGTACGCAGATCTCTGTTTCTTTAATACACATGTGATATATTAATTTTTGTTTTGTGCCCAGTACAAGAAAATGTACGCATTTTTTATATATGTAGGTAACTCTTCATCTGAATGTTTGCTTGCTAGCTAGTGAAATGTTTGGAAAATTCTTCAAGGAGCTGTGCATGCCAGCTTCATTTCATGTTTTGAAATGAGAAAGGTAAAGTTCAGTTAAAACAAAACAGAACAAAACAAAACAAAACAAAA
>VZRH01002888.1:1034101-1098915 GCA_013397555.1 Urocynchramus pylzowi
TTTTTTTTTTTTTTTAATTACTAAAAAGAACATATTTGCAAGTGTGTTCAGGTCACAAACAAAACTGTATATTGGGAAAGTACATCAATTTCATAAGTTTAGTATGAAATATGTCTCCCTGAGGTCATAATAAGATTAAATTAGGATACTTGTTTAAAGATGCCTAAGTTTCTACAAATAACCAAAATTATTTGAACTCGGCATAATCTGGAATAAGCAGAATAATTTTATAAAAAATCTTAAAATAATCACTTTTTCAATATGATGAAAATATTAAAATCTTCAAATAGCACTGATTATTTAGATAATATACATCTAAGCCAAAGCTAAAAGAAAATATATAATTTTTATTTTTTTTTACTCATTGGGATTTTTTTGGCTCTTTGGCAGCACTCTTCCCCATCATCCAGATCATTGACAAAGATATTGAACAAGAATGAACTTTCTATTGAATCCTGTGGTGTACTGCTATTTCTTGGCCTCCAACTAGACTTTGCACACTGATTACCACTCCATGAACCCAGCTGTTAACCAGTTTGCAATCCACCTCACTCCTTTGTCTGCTCATCCTGCCCATACTTCATCATTCTTCTTTATTAAGGTCTTATGGAAGACAGTGCCCAAAGCCTTACTGAAGTCCAGGTAAAAAATATTCACTTCTCTCCCACTTATCTATCAAACCAGTGTTTTCATCATAGAAATCTACCAATTTGATTGAGCATAGCTTCTCCTTGATGAATCTATGCTGACTACTCCCAGTAAATTTATTGTCCTTCACATGCCCAGAAATGTTTTTTAGGATTAGCTTCTTCATCATTTCGGCAGGAATTAAGATTCTTTTATCTACTTAGTTAATTTAGATATTTCTAAGAGTATGTTTATTTTATGTAGAAATGGTGCGTGTGTGTGTGTGTGTGTGTGATTTTTTCAAATACTTTGTTATTTTAAAAACATCATTATATTTTCTTCACAAATAGCCATGTAATTCATAAAAATGTGTCATTTTTATACATTATATATGTGAATGGAGCCCCACTGCTCTCACAAAGTTTTCTTTATGTACAACTGCTGAAAAAACCCCAATCATTGGAGCGTCATTTATGGTACAAAGTAGAAAAACAACTGGTTGCATACCAGACTTGGCTAAAACAGAATGCATGTGAAAGTGAATATAAATCAGATCCTTATCTTTCTTGATGTATCTTGGAGGGAGAATATGAAAGGTCTGAAATTGCAGGGATTTGTCTGACAGGGTTTATTATCTGCATCTCTAATGTGCCAGACAGAAAATGCATACAGGAAGCCCTCCACTGTCCAGCTGGTCCCTAAGACACTATACACAGCATCCATCACGTCCTTTGCTGGCAACTTGAATTAATCTTCTCTGCTGCTTCCTCACACCTCTGCTATGGCCAGTGTCAAAAACAGCACCTGCGGTAAGTGTCTCCAGTTGTCATCTCTACACAAAATCATCATGGCAAGGGCAGAGGGGAAAGCTGCAGGCTGCATGAATTTTTCAGCCCCTCTAAAACACTTAAACACTTGCTATTGTGTCAGTTCATGAATAGGTCATACCTGTGTGTCCCTGGACTGTTGCCACAGGCACTGCTGCAAGTAATACTATGACAGGTAGATAATCAGACCTTGAACCTTGTCCACAGGCTCACTCTAGCAGGAGTGTAGAGGTAGTCCTTGCTCTGTCTTTGGCCTGGCCCTCGGGGATTAGTGACTCAAAGGAATCTGTTTTAAGAACTGCAACTTATGAGGGTAGAAAGTCATCCCAGGTTTACATTTTTTATAAAGTTACCTTTATAGCTTAACTCTTTTAAAGAGTGTGAAAGTCTGGGTTAAGTACAGTTGGAGACCTGTCCTTAAGGCCACGAAAAAAAAAAAATCAGCAAACCAATAATGAATAATTCTGTACTGTAAAGCTTCTTTTCAACAAGGCTGTGATCAGAAAAGATGAGAAGATAAGAAAGAATTGCATAGTATTAATATGCTCTATCTCAGGATATAACAGTAATCAATTACAAATCAATTCCTTGGAAAAAATCATAATTCACTAACATCTCAAGCTAATAAACTGGGAAGGTTGTCACTATATGTTACAGGAATATTAAATATATCTTTCAGGAGATTTTCCAGTATTGAATCTGAACCGATGCATAAGGACTTTCACTCACAGAGATTAAAAAAACCTCACGATTATTTAATTATACTGTGTAGTAAAAATGAGTGAAGTCTTGTATTTATTCTAACCTCCGACAGAGTTGTTTGGCACAAAAGTTTCTGGCAGCAATACAGGAAAGTTCTTACCCCCATGGGGCAAGAAATCATGTTTCAAATTCACTGATGCAAAGACAGATTCAGATAAAACTTAGCACCCATAATAGCAATCAGGACAATGACCAAACATGATCTTTTAAATTCATGTTCATGTAGACATGGTAAATATTTCTTATCAAACAGCTCCTTTCCTAAACACAACAAACTTTATTTGAACACATAAATTGTATTGATGTTTCGCTACTCATCTGGTCTAGTCATAACTCTGTTCCATTACAGTGCTGTTTTTGAAAAAAAATATTGTGTGGCCTTGCATCTGGAAATTGGTAAATAAAGCAGAAATTAATGGAATATACATTTTGGGATGTATTTGAGCCCATTAGAAGCACACCAGTTGCCATAGTCCTTCTTTGCTACCAGAATCTGTGTCATTCTCTACTTGCATCAAATACTCTGTGAAGTCTGTATTTTCATAGGTCTGAAAAACTGTTGTATTCAAAGTATCTCCATCTCCTTTTTTGATATTTTTGGCTCATGAACATAGGATCATAGAATAGAATCACAGAATCATAGAATGGCTTGGGTTGGAAGGGAATGGTTACCAAAGTGCCCTTCTTCAAGACAATAAAAATTTCTTACCACAAAGCATGCAAACCCACTTAGCAGAGGTTAGGTTGACAATACAATATATTTTCTTTTTATCAGGCAGACTAATGTTGTCTCTTTGGACTTATGTGTCTATGTTTATTCAGGGTTCATCCATTTTCCCCTAAAAAGTAAGAGAAGTGTAGTCTCACTGGTCTTTGAAACAAGAATTTTATGATATAAGAATAAGAATAAAACCTGATAAATTGTCTTTATTGTCCACCTGCCTGTCAGTCACTAGCTACATTTTTCAGCAAAAGGAAGAGAAAGCAGATGCATAGAAGGTTCATTGTTCTGGAGAAATCAACCAATATTTTGGTAGTGCAGTGACTCACATATGCAAATCTCTCTGGATTTGTAGTATAACTTGCTAATCTGTTGCCATCAGTCTGTTTGAAACAGACAGATTCTCCATTAAAATTATCTGTGGATTTCCAACTCTTGAGTAAATTTAAAGCCCATGCTAGCACGCTAATATGCAGGAAAATAAAAAGTTATAGAAGAAACTGGACTGTGTATATTGTCTTTGTGACAGTTTCCTGACAACTTTTCTGAATGAAAACCAGAATTTTGTATCAGTTCATAAGCACGTAGCAACAGAGTTTCTGAAATTAAAAATTCAGCCTATTTCTCTCTTTTCTTACGTGTTTTTAGCATTTTGAATCCATGGTGTATCCATGGTGTATAACCTGATATTTATCCCATGTAAACAAAATGTTTCTAAAATTTCCAGTGACAGGGTATAGCCATTCAAAACATAAGTTTTCATAGAACCTCATGCTGGTGTCAAACATTCTTAACACAGTCATGCAATCACTGTTTTCTGTCATGAAGTGGCAAAACCCCTAAATCTTTTTACATCTGTCTAAGGGGATTTATCTTTGCTTTGAAGTAATTGTAAGGCAATATAAGCTAAGTGTTTTATTTCACTTCTGACTAAAGTGTATATATGAAATATTTTAGATTTATTTCACTATATCAGGAAAGAATAAGTGCATACTTTACTAACTCCATCAGTAATTCATTTATTTATATGTCTGTCTAATTGCTAAGAGTATTTGGACATCATTACTCTCTCACTGATTCCTTTATGCTGTACATTATAACAAAATTCCTAATAACTAATGCACTGAGTGCACACAAGTAGGTACAATCAGATGAACTCTGATTCTGCACTGCCATCCATTGTCCAGTGAAACATTTTAGACTAAAACCACACAAAACTCCTAAGAATTATTATCAAGCCACAACTCCATATCTGTTATGGTAGTCCCAAATCCCTTGATTTTAATATGTATGGTGTGACTACTTCAAAAGCTTTCAGAAAGGAGGATTCAGTGGAAAAAAAAGACTATATAGAAAATAGTGAGACATGAACTCTTAACTCCTTTTACTGATCTCTTGTTTAAATCTGCCAAGTCACTTAGTATATTTAACGTCCCTTTCTGAAACAGTGAAAGCCTTTATTTTGAAGGCTTATGGTAACCTTCCATAAAGAAACTAAGTGAGGCGCTTGCATAATCAGATGGTTTAAACCGCCTGATTCTGGAGAATAATTGGACAACAGTTTTAGGGGGAAAAAAAGGTCAGTCTAGTAGTTATTTGCAGCACACAAAAGTCCCTGTTAAAGTCACTGATGACAACACAGGTCAGAGAGATTAAACAAAGGAAGATTTGCAACCTGACTGGCATTCAGCTGTCTTTCCTTGCCTAATTTCTCTTTTTCTCACTAGGCATACTGCATTTCTCCTTCTGGGAGATCAATGCAAGCTCACACAGATCATTAGCCCAGATGAAAAATAGTTTGACAAGCAATGAAATACTTCCAGTGATATGACAATGGCCTATTTGTGTGTGCTGAGCCTGAAAATATACAGGCAGGACAGAAGTGGGAAGGAAAATGATTCAGCCGGTGATACTCAGAGCTTGCAGAAAGTTGTCAACTTGATCCATATAGCATGTCTGAGCTCTGTGAGTAAGCATCATGCAAGCAATGATAATCCTTCACTTAACAGTTGGATGACTCACAGAGGAGAATTTTTCAATAGATTCTTCTCTGACAGTTACTAATTTGCTTGCTGCACTTCTCTGGCACAAAGGTTTTAAGTCAACTCTGCAGCTCTTAAAGGGCACATTAAATGAACAAGAGCAGACAACTCTGCAACTATTGGTGGTGCCAGTATCACAGTATGGAATGAGTAGTTGTTGTAGCATAGCTTTGAGATCAACATACTTCCAAACTGTAATGTGTATGGAGGAGATATATAATGGTAGACATTGACTTTCAGGAGCAGATCCCAAACTACTGAAAAGCACAGTTAGACAATATGGTTAGACGTCGACAGAAAATAGAATTCTTCCTTTCTCTTGGACTTGTGATTTCAGAAAAAAAAAAAAAAAAGTCTTATTTTTTTTCCAGCAAAGAAAGTTGATTCTGAGATTGAAAGATTAAAAGGAACTCAATTCTGAGTTGTTTTATAGAAATTTTCTACTCTAATTAAAGAGAAGGTTTTACTACAATATACTGCATATGCATGTTATTTGAGATAGCTGTGGATATTGCTTATGCTCTATTATGTATAAAAGAGTTTCTGATGTGTAGGTTCACATCAAAGTATCAGACTTTGCTAATATCTACAAAATGTTTCAAAAGAGAAATACTTTTTGAGCTTGATTTTATCTATATGGTCAATGAAGGCACATTAATTTATCCGTGAATACAGATAGGCAGAGACACTGATCACCTATATGGACCTGCAAAATCTTTTGTTTCTAAGACAAATGTTTTGTAAAAAGACTATAGTGGGAAACTGGTAAGACAAACCAGTTCCAGAAATAGCATCAGCCAGAGCCTGCTTTATAGTAATGTAATAATGGTGAAATAGGAGGAATGTAGCAGGTGTTAACCGCACAGACTACAAGAATAATTTTGTTTTACTAGGGGCATCTTCGCAGTTTACTTTTTGTATCTATCTCAGATACTGTTTCCATATTTCACTGAGCTGTTACAAAGTGTGGCTCACTATTGTTCTATATGGCTCTTAATAACAAATATAGGCTATGATGATGTCTAACAAACACCTTATCTATGGAAGTTGCATATGTTGCCTCAGAAACCAATGGAGAAAAATGGGCTCTTCCAGGAGACAAATTTCCCTTTAATAACACAAAATGAAACCCCTTTTCCCAGGGGTTCTTGCTACTGCTAGCAGCTCCAGGATATTAAAGGTACATAGAAATTAGATGTAGCAAATCAGAACTGCCCTGCATGACTGTTGAACCCACTGCACTCTGCTTTCCAAAAATTCCCAAACCAGTCTCACTTCATCTCTCAAGCTGAACACAAACATGCTTAATAATATCAGTATTATGATCAAATATATGATGTTGGGATGCCTGCAGAACTGGGTACTCTTGTTGAGAAACCAGATCTAAAACTGTTGTTTTACTGCTTCTATCATCCCTGAATATTTTTTTTTTTAATTTTTTTTCTCCTCACTGAGCATTCAGAAAAGTAACAGTAAGAGTTAAAAACAAGCAATGGCCATTTCAGGAACTCATGATGTTTTTCATCCTGCTTTTACTGACTATAGTTAGAAGAACTCTCCCCAGTCATTAAAGAATGCAAGAGTTCAGTTTCAAGATAAAATGTTGATGAACTCTACTAGTAATTCCTTTATTTTAAACATTTTTTCTTTTTCATGTACATTGCCTTCATTTCAGTCCATGTGATAATTTTTACAGTTCTTGTTCTATTTTCCACCTTTAATTTTTTTAATTTATTATTTAACAAGTAGCACCAAATCAATTTTTTTACTCAGGCCCTTATACTGTCCTGTAGCATGTCTGTGAGGGGTGGCCTCTTCTTGGGGCTGGGATGGCACCTGATGAGGGACACTGCCTGGGATGAAGTTCCCTCACCCCACCCCTCCAACACCTTGGGTGTTTTACTACTGGACAACTATGAGTGATTCTTTGACTCTGAGGATGAAGAGAACCCATCTCCTGGGTACACCTGGGTGAGAATCTCATGTGTGTTTGAGTGTGCAGGATGTCATCATTCTGGTCCGTGCAGTAACCCCCCAATGGGTACACCAAACCTATCACCTGACAGATATCTTAGGCATGTCATCATGATCACCCCTGTTGTTGGTTAGTTTTGGCTTTGTTTGCAAATTAAAGTTTGTCTGAGGTTCCATGCACTTCACTGACAGCTTACCATGGGATTACAGCCTCCCTCAGGCACATCCTCCTACTCTGGCATGAAGCCCCTCCTGGGCTGCAGGTGGGTCACTGGTCCCATGTCACAGGTTTCCCCATGGTCCTCCATGGATGGAAGGGGCCCATGTGCCTCACCTCAGTCTGCTCCATGGGCTGCAGGGGAACCTCGGCTCTGACACTGGGAGCACCTTCTCCCCTCCCTCCTCACTGACCTGGCTGTGTGCAGGGATGTTTCTTTCACATATTCCCATTCCTCTCTCCAGCAGCAGCTGTGGAGTTTGGGTGGGGTTTTTTACCACTTCGTAAATACATTGTCCCAGAGGTGCTAACACTGTTGCTGGGCTCGGCCTCTGCTGGCTGTGGGTCCAGCTTGGAGCGAGCTGGCATTGGCTCTGCAGGACATGGGGGAAGCTTCTGGCAGCTTCTCACAGAAGCCAACCCTCTATCTCCCCAACTACCATGAGGGAATTTTCATGTCAAACCAGTACAAACTGAAATTTATTTTTCAGAGGGCACAAAAATTTACTCTTCTTTTTTTGTTTAAATGTGATGGTTCTTTTTAAACTGAGCACTGATTACTATTTTCAGTTTCTTAAGCTTTATTGAATCCTCTTTAATCATTTTGCTAACTATTGAATGATAAAGTCATTCAGTATAAGAAAGGAAACAAATATACTGAGGGTCATGATAGGAATAATATATTTATCATTCAAATGACAGCAAGAGCTATAATTTTTTCTCTGTTTTATTAGTCAGCCTGGCTCATTGCTGCTTCATGAGAAAATGTATTGCAGATAATACTACAGCATACAATCAGATACAAGGCTCCAGACAGCTATATCTGCTTAGAAATTAACTCAGATTAATGTGGCAATAATTGTTGGAGCTCAATTACATGGTTTTGCTAATTAAGGATTGAGGGAAATGCCATAGAAGAGACGGTACATATGTTAACAAGAGTACACTAATGATTTGGCTGTTCCCATTGACCTCTGAAAAGGTTAAAATGCTAAAGCTTTTGATAGTAAATATGTCAAAAGGGTTATTCTTTATCTTGTCTAAAAGAAAGAAACTATATTTCATCTCACTTATAAATAAGAGGAAAAAAGTAATTAATTATTTCATATATTTCCTAAAATTTCAATCATATTTTTTTATGCATTGTAGTCCTTGTTCTTATATTTTGTTATCTAGATTAAGAAACAAAAAATGATAAATTCATTTTCTTGTGTGATTCCATCTTATGGGTCTCTTCATAATTTTTGAGCCCTCCTTAAAAAACATAAACAAATTTAACAGGGAAGGAGCAGTCTCACGCCTACATTCAATATTGTGTCAGGCATATAATTTGCATATATCAATTAAAACTGTTGCATATAATGAGTGAGATCTCTATCAAATATAAATTCAATGTGATATATACATAAAATACATAATAAATTAAAATTTCTTATTTTAAAATTTGAATTAAGGTCATAATTTGCTTAAAATTGATTTAAGTAGCATATCCTTGAACTCCCTGTCTTATCTTGTCCACATGGTCAAGTTACCATCATTCCTTCTTACAGCTTAATTAAATCTCATTAGATTTAGCTAGCACAGGACTCCAAGTCACTAATGATTCTGAACACTATCTTATAAGCAGAGTAAGTCTTATAGTAATGATTATTTGACTCTGAAAGTAGCTCAGTTGTTTAGAGCATGGTGCTAATAATGCCAAGGTCGCTGGTTAAATCCCGGTACAGCCCATTCACTTAACAGTTGGGCTTGATGATCCTTGTGGATCCCTTTTAACTCAGAATATTCTGTGATTCCTACTAGCATGACCTTGATCTGGCTACTATGACTATTCCATCTGGTCAGTCTTTAGAATGGATATTTTGGTGAAATTTCTAGAACCATGTTCTGGCTGTGTAATGTCCTTACTGGTGTTGTGATCAAACATTTTCTTTTACTGAAGAGTTTTGCAGTTTTAATTGGTCCATTAAAATCAATAGATCTGGCTCCACATCACTATTTTAATGAATAATGATGAAACAGTCATAAAGTCTGTGAGCCATTCTGTCTATCAAATAAGTTTGCTCATGTTTGCAGACATCTTTAATAATGACCATGGCCTTTCAGAAGCAATATATTGGGAAAAAGGAAATACTAACCATATGATTTTCTAAGTACTGATCCCACTGTAAAAATGTTGGAAACTTGACTTGGAAGAATGTGAGACATGAATGAATGTCGTATTTGTATAGTTATTCTGAAGTGGAAGGATGGTAAAATTAGGATAGTAAAGCAGAGAATCAGAAGATGCCACTTCTTTGCACTGATTACCAGCCATACAAGTAATGGGACTATTTGGACTTACTTTTCCAGTATATAAACCAGGGATTTCAGTTTCATTCAAAAGATTATTTAAAATATCAACTCTCTGTGAACTTTAAAGCATTTTCTTGATGAGTGGTACATAAGTTTAGAGAAAACATTATCTAAAATTTAAGATAATTCAGACATCTGACATTTCAGAATGTGTGTTTGCATTCAGAAGCAAATGCTAGGTTATTGCCGAAGGAACAAAAACATTTTAGAGCAAAAGGAAAAGTAAGCCAGTGTGGGCAAAAGAAGACCTGGTTTTCCAAGGTAAAAACCACAGCAGGATAGCAGAAAAAGTAAATTCTGCAAGAAAAAAGGAACTACACTTTTTATTATGAAGATGATTCCACTGCTATTCCAGAAAATTTCAGTCACTCTACTGAAATGAGTCTCGTTTTACTTCAGAATTTTGATTTGTTTTAAAGTAGAACACTTCACACTTTGGTAAAAAAATACCAGTCAAAATACATCTTCTTGCCATGACTGTCTACAGTGCATGTTATGCGTTCTGTCAAAGCCAGCAGAAAAACTATATCCTTATCCTGTATGATAGAAAATAATTTTTAAAAGAGCACTGAATTTTCTTGTTATATGTGACTTGCTCCGAGCAAACCACTAATTCGGTCCCGGGCTCCACAGAACTTGAATCTTATGTTCTGGCCTCTATCTTGTGTTGTAATTCCTCTTAGACACACTGAGAAAATTTCTACAGTACTCATGCAACTAAATGAGTTTACAATTTAAGATCCTCTTCAATGTTTTTTTCATAGTCCCATAATGCTACTGCTACTTAAATATATTGAAAGTTATATATTGATCAAATATAATTTTCTGACTATATTCTCAACACTTCAAAAGTTTTCCGGTAGTAATCTTCTTAGTGTCCTTTTATCAGAAAGACATCACCTGTGCAGATGAAAAGACCACATACTGTTTAAAGAAGAAATGACACAACTTTTCTGCTGTCTGCAGAAAAGGCCCAAGCAACAATCTCTGGCTTGTAAATAGTAGAGGTAATGAAAAAGGCTGGATACCTTAAATTAAAATTTCATTTCTAATGAATGCCCTTTATCTAAATTTCAGGCATACAGAGACTGAAAAGAAGCTGTTCTGAATATTCCCCCTTTATGGATCTGTTTCTAGATATCCTTTCCCAGGTGCTAAAATCCTCCTTTTGAGTAAACTCAAAAAACATACTGCACCAGCAGATCAAAGATAAATTTAAAACATTCTTCATAGCCCTTAGCTGTGAAGTCCATAGCTTAGAGAAGAGCCCGTAGTTCTTACTACTCAAAATAATTTCTTTGTATTCAGAGTATCCAGTTCAGCTTGTCATTATATCATTAACTTCTAGAAAACAACACAGACAAGGAAAAGGTCATTCATTAACACAATATTATCTCATCTGATTCTGTTCAAGTATTGAGCACAACAGAGGTAAACAAGTTAAACTCACAGCCATTGGTCCTCCAGGCCTTATAAGGATTGTAGCTTCATATACTTGGCATTTTACAAAAGGAAATATTTGCATTCCTAATCATTCTCAGAAATACAGTATTTCAGTCATGAAGTTATAATTTCTTGTTTATGTATGCTAATTATGTAAATATTAAGTAATCTGATGTATAACTGCAAATTAAATAATTACTTCAGAACTGGTTGCCACAATAGATCCACTGAAGCAAAGATCTTGAAATTATAAATTAAATTATTAGATATCTGTGAAGTAGCTTTAAAAACCATATTTTTTAATGGAAATTGATAAGAAATTATGCTCAAGCAGCAGGACAGAAAATGAAACAAAATGAAAAGCAGGCAAGAACACCAAGCAGCAAAAAAGTTTCTTTTACTATCAGGCTTATATTTTGTATTCTGCAGCTACTAAGCAACTACCATGCTCTAGTGAGATCCAATTACAATTTAAAAACTGGAAATATGTTCAATTACTTATATTTACTTTTGCCTGGGTCTATATGATATTTGGGAGCAAAATTACTGCAAAACCTAGAAGGTAATATTGCACAGGTTAAAAACACTGCATGGTGTGATAGCTTGCCTTTTTAAATTCTGAGTTTGGTAAGGGACTTTTAAAAAAATATCATAATTTCTCAGAATGAGCCATGATGTTTAATAATTTCTTTTCTTATTTTTGCTAATATTTTAAACTCTTGCTTATATCAAGATCTTGGCTAATGTCAGGATCTGCTTGAAAAAAGTAAATTCAGTGGATAATGTCAGGGAAAAACTATTCAAGATAACTCTTTTCTTATCAGGCAACTTACTAAGCACAATACCAGAAAGTATGCTGTACCTCATTTTTACTTTTGTTTAAATAGGAATGCTCAAATTTGTGGACTACCAAGGGGCAAATTACTAGCTAAAATCATGTGTCTTCCACTATAACTTTAGTTTAATCCTCATGTATTTTTTCAGAGTTTGTCACTAGATTGCCACATATTCTTCAGTATAAGTAATAATCCTCAAAAAGGAAACAAATTTGTAGACTGAGGTATCCATAGAGACATATTTTAACAAAATTTGTGCATTTGATTGAGGTATAGAGATTGCTCATTTCTATAGAATTATTTTTATTATATAGCTCAAGCTGCTATTTTCCCAGCTTTTGTATATTCTAGACAAAATTTTTCCTCACAGCATTTAGTTTTCTTGATACAATTTAAAGGAAAGTAATTTGTCCAATTCTACTTTTCTTGACTGACCAGCACTACCTGTTTTTACTGGTGTATAACAGAATAGTTCACAAGCTGAAAGTCTCATCTGTTCAAGAGGACAGAAAATAAGTTTTTCACTGCCCATTTTTCTACAGCTGTCATTTGTATTTAATTTTCTTCTGTCCTCTGTAAATTTGTTCCTTTGGTCAATTTTTCATCGTACTTTTCCTTTCAGCTTTTGTTATGTTCCTTCCCTTTGTAAATTCCTACTGATGTTTTTCTTTTGCTATGGTATTATTTAACTTGACATAAAAGCATGATCATGTGGGTTTGGTTCTCTCAGTCCTTCAAATCTTGAGCTGTTGTCCTGAATCTTTTGTTATATAAGTGAAACATGGTTTAGGCTTTTTTTTTCAACTCAGCAAGATCTTGGTTCCTCTGCATGTCACTCTGTAAGAAAAAGAGCATCTGTATGAACTAAAATTTTCATCCTGCAATGTGTGATTAGTGTGTCCCTGTTTGCTTCCCTGTATCATTTTAGGATACAATTTAGCAATCATTGACAGTGGTTTTCTAGCTGTCTGATCACTTTTTATTATTGTCCTTGTTATTTTGTCCACCAGAGAATGATATCTTGAGGAAGCTGATCAGGAATTTGACTGGGATTTAATTGAAGAATTCCTCATAGATGAGTAATATTTCCTCAGCATCTGTTCTGCTGACTCTTAGGTATTTGCCCCTGTGGCCTGAGCAGAGCTTATTAGCCTCCTTGAAATTCATCTAGTGTGCACCCACCTCAGAATGTCACAGTCTAGTCTCACAAATAGCCAGGATCTTGAATTCATGAGTACCTGCTTCTCTCATGATCTGAGAGGACTTTGTTCAAAATGTCAACTTCATATCATTAACTGTACTTTAGAAGATTCACAGATATTGACCTTCACTTATTTATTCTTAATATTACTTTGAGGGGAAAGGAGGTATAATCAATCACTTAGAAATGACAATGACAGTTACATGAAAATTTGAAAGAAGCAGGTAGTAGCTGATCATATATTTAATATCCTTATTCACACTTATCTGTTCAATTTTATTGTGATATAAACAAGCCAAGGTCAAACCAGCTTAAGATGTAAATATATATTACATTAAGAGAAATTCAGACATGTTACTATCAATAATTATGCTTACATTTTCTTTTTTGCACATATCTTGCATTGCATAAAGATTTTGCACTAAATTCTCACATTTTCTTTTTAAGAATTCTCCACTCAAAGTTGCAAATTTCCCCAGTTATAGTTATTCTTGGAGAATAAGTACCTTTTTTATTTCTAAAAAAAAATAGATCATCCTGATTATAACAGTTCTTTGATATTAAAGTGGTTTGGTTGCTTCTTTGTTTTGAACATTTAGTTATTAAATTTAATTCTATGAATGAAATTTTGTTTGTTACTGCTCATGGAAAACAAGTGCTAAAGCTTGCAAATATTCACAAAGAATTCTGTGGCATGCCTAATGATCTAAGTAAGGTCATTATAGGTAAATTTTAATTACTATATTCCTAGGAAATGACAAAATAAGGTCATAATCAATTTTTGATTAATCTAGACTTTTAATATATGTTAGATTTTTATCACAATTTTATCAAGAAATTAGATTTGGTATGTGTTTTAGAAAATTTATCTGAAGAAAGATTCAGAATGAATATGAAAGACTGGAAAATTTAGTTATATTTACTCCCCTTTCCCCAGGTGATAGTAGGGACTTAAAACCAATGCTTCAATAAACAGTGTCTCTGATGTGGAGATCAATATAAGAATTTCTATCTAGTATTAATCAAGCTAGTTAAAATTTATGCTGTTTATAGCCTTTGTTAACACATTTTTATAGCCTTTCTGTTCAAACTTGTTAGGTGCTACAGACAAAAAACCCAAACCTCTCATGAGAAATTGTGACAGCTGAAATACATTTCTGCCATATTACTCTTTTAGAAACTAGTTTTATTTAAAGAAATATTCCTAAAGGGCAAAGAACTCTCAAGAAAAAGTATACACTCTACCCCCATATGAAACTGAGCCTCAATAAATATAGTTTAGCATCACAGGCAACCCAATGCTTGCTAATTGTGGTAGAACTGCCAGCCTGAGAATGAGCGTATGCTGCAGTATGTGCTGTACTGACACTGAAGAATAGTTCAATGAGATGATAGGAAATACTTCAGATACAATTTGTTTCATTTTTTCAGATTCACATTATTATAATACATTAATTTCCTAGTTCAACAGACCTTTCTGTTATTTCCCAGGAATGGGTTTTTACAGTTGTGTAAAAACTCTACCTGTTGTCAGTGCTTTCTGTAAATTCTTTATTACTAATTGACATATTAAGCCATCTTTTATTTTTTCAGTATATGAATATAAATGTTCATATACAATTCATCCATGTTCATACTATTCATACTGTTCATATACTGTTCATCCATAATAATAAATAATTCAAGCTGAACAGCAATTATAAATGAAGCACATTTAAAATCAAATTTATCAAGCACTACTGAAGAATTTAATCTAGGAATCTCATTTGTTTTACAAGCTCCACAACCAGAGATTATAGTTATTTAAAAAAATATTTGAAATTGCACTGGCATTTTCAGAAGAAATTTTGCTGGCAGAAGAAGCACAGAAGACTTTTTTTATTCTAAGATGAAGTTTTTTAAAAATCAGTTGTCTGTGTAAAGTGTTCACACAGTACATAATATTATAAATGAAACAGTTTGAAAACAGACAAACACAAGGATGAGTTATGTTTTCATCCTGAAATTACAAGCTGTGTGCCTGGATTAGTTACAGTACATGTAACCTACAGATAGACTAACTCAGAGCTTATTAACACTCTAATATTCATTTGCCTTCTAATTCCTGTCACAGAATCTTAACAGGATAATTATGTTCTTCACTCCTTCCTCAAAGCTGAATAATATCTTTAAGGAGAAGAAATTGTGGTTTTCATTCCACCCCAAAAAGCACTATAGTGTCACAATATTGGAATAAAATATACGCGTTGTCTGATTAAGAAACAATTAATTTGGTGCCACGGAGCAGCAGAATTCACAGAACACAGAACTACTGCATTTCCTTCCCCTTCCTCCTCCCCTACAAGCAATTAAAAGACTGAAAATGAAGGTATAATGCAGAAATCATAATGGCTGTATTTGATATGATTTTTGAAGTGAGATCATGTTCTTTTAGAGGAATGCAATGACTAGGAAAATGTAAGATTCCTCCCTATGCATCTGTGACTTCATAAGCATCGGTAGGGCATAGGAGCTGCAATTGCCAGTACTGGTACCACACAGAAAAGTCCTAAACTGAGTGGAGTCATACTCTCAGTTAAAATGTAACATAGTCACCTGAGAGGTGCCTAAAGGAAGATAACTGATTGTTCTATATCTAGTTTTCATCTTTTGTGTATCGCTGTGAACAACCAGAGAACTTGAGCCTCTCACCCACTTCTCTATCTACCTTGCTTTGGCTCTATAAGGAAAGAAAGGGAGTAGCTCTGCACAGTATCAAATTTAGGAAGGTGCAGTACTCTACTTGCAAGTCATGTGAGATTAATAATTTTTTTAAGCATAACTCTGTGGTTAAACAGTAAAAGTAGTCTTGATTTTCCTTTGTTCTTCACATTTATCACTTCTTGGTGTATATGCCTTGACACTCAATTCCTCCTTTCCTTCCCCCCTACTCTGTCCCCATCCATTTTACTGTACAGCACTTCAAAATTTATTTTTTTACAGAGAGTAAAGAGAGTGCAACTTGAGCTTGCTATTTGCTCTTGGCATACATTTCACTTGATGCTAGATCTTAGCTACGCAGCTGACTAAACTGTATGCTTTTGCAATCAATGCAAAGCTGCATGACAGATTACAGTCCTAAACTGAATAATACCTATAATTATTTTTATTAAAAGTCTACTAAACAAAATGGACTAGAGAAAGAACACAGTGAACAACAACAAGGCGCAATTAATCTCTTTTTTTTTTTTTTTAATTAAAGTTGTAAGGAGCAGCAACTTAAACAGTTGCTGCTCCTTACAACTGCAATGTACCTGTGGGGCTGCTTAGTCATAGACTGCATTAGAAGCCACTTCTCCTAAACAGCCTGAAGTTGTGAAGTTTTAGGAGAAATAGGAAGCCTTTGAGAAGGCAGGAGAAATCTTCCCCTTAGGGAGAGCAGGTAGCAGAATGGATCAGGGAAGCACAAAACAAGTTTCATACCAAGGGCTGGATTTGAAAGCCTTCAGCTCCATTAAAGTGAAGCAAGCTGCATCAGCCTTGTGAAGTCTTTGCAGTGAAATTGAAAGAATTGTGCCATTGTGCAACTTATCAACCTCTGCATCTTTATCCATATAGTACTCCTTTATGCTTAAGGCTTTATAACCAAGTGTCATGGTTTGGCACTGGCCAAATGCCAGGCACCCACGAAAGCTGCTTGTTCACCATCCCCTGCCACAGCTGGGCAGAGGGGAGAAAAATTTAATGAAGGGTTCATGAGTTGAAATAATGACCAGGAGAAAATACTTCAAGGGCAAAACTGGCTCAACTTGGAAGTACTTAACACTTAAAGTGAATTAATTACTAACGAAATCAGAGGAGGATAATGAGAAGTAAAATAAGCCCTTTAAAACACCCTTTTACTCCCAAATCCTCCCTTCTTCCCACGGACAGGGCAGGGAGACAGCGCGTGGGGGTTTTGGTCAGTTCATCTCCAAGGCTTTCTTTCACTGCCCAGGGAGAGGAGTCTTTCCCCTGCTGCACCATGGGGTCTCTCCCATGGGAGTCAGTTCTCTGTGAACTTCTCCAATGTGGTTCCAAACTCAGGAGCAGCAGTCCTGCCAAGACTGCTGCAGCATGCATCCCTCCCACAGGCACAGAGTCCTCCCAAAACTGCTGCAGCGTGGGTCACTCTTCCACAGGGTGCAGTCCTCCAAGGACAGGCTCCTCCANAACCATTGCGACGTGATTCCATCCCATGGAAACAGTCCTCCCAAAACTGCTGCGGCATGGGTCACTCTTCCACAGGGTGCAGTCCTCCAAGGACAGGTTCCTCCAATCTGGAATCAGGGCCCCCTCTCTCCACTGGGTCTCCCACTGGATCACAGCTTCCTCCAGGCATCCACTGCTCCAGCATGGGCACCTCCCCCACGGGCTGTGGGTGGATCTCTGCATTCCCTGTGGATCCCCATGGGCTGTGGGTGGATCTCTGCATTCCCTGTGGATCCCCACGGGCTGTGGGTGGATCTCTGCTTTCCCCCGTGGATCCCCACAGGCTGCAGGGGCACAGCTGCTTCACCATGGTCTCACCAGGGCCTGCGGAGGAACCTCAGCTCTGGCACCCGGAGCACCTCCTGCCCTCCTTCCACACTGACCTTGGTGTCTCCATGTGGTTTCCCTCACAGGTTCTCACCTCCTCCTCTTCCCTGGCTGGGGAAAGATGTTCTAAGTATCTTCTTAAATTTGTTATCATAGAGGTGTTACCATCACCTCTAGTTGGCCCAGCCTTGGCCAGCAGCATGTTCATCTTCAGAGACATCAGGGATTGGCTCTGCCAGACATGGTGGAAGCTTCCAGCAGCTTCTCACAGATGCCACCTCGTTGGCCCCCTGCTACCAAAAACCAGACTGTGCAAAACCAACACACCAAGTTGGATTAATTAGTAGATATGCCATGCAGTTTATGAGCAACTGTAAGTTTTTGTTTATCGACAAAACCTATTTTATCTACATACATTTATCTACAAAACCTAGTAGCTACATCTCAATTGCAACAGAAAAGTGCCACTGAACTTTCATAAGATGCCATGTTGATGCCTCTTATTACAACAGAACCAAAGTATTTTTGAATTACTGAAACCTCTCCCTCTCCATCCCTGACTTGCACCTAGATCTAGCCAGGCCAGAGTAAAACATAAACTAGGCAACCAAGTATTTCTCACGCACAAAAAAAGAAACAAATTTACCAGTGGCAATGATCCAAGACAGGACGAAAATAATAATGTAAAAATAACTCCACTCAAAATCAGGTGAGGAATAGTGGCATGTCTTTGAGACTTGCCATTCACGTGCAGAGTTTAAGTCTGTCCTTGGGTCCTAATGAGATATTACACTCTGGCAGCATAAGGCTTTTCATATCCTTCCCTCAAGTTGATTAATTTTTTAACACATTGTTCTTATTTTGAATCTATTAATATGACTGCAGTCCCTTAATATAGTAGTGGGTAGCACACATGATTATCTTAAGAAATGTTGATTTGTTGAGTTTTAGAATTTTTATGGAAATTAAATTTAGCTAACTACTGAAAATGGGAGTGAAAAAGAACTACACAAAGACAAAAAAACTCCAACAAATCAAAACAGAGGAACATTTTTCTTTTTTTTTTTATATAAAATCACTTACTAAGGCATGGTTTGCTAAGGTTTTTTTGGCTTGCTGATCTATTATATGCAGACTGCTACAACTTAAGTCTATGGTCAAAGCATTGCTTTTATTGGCAAATAGGTGCTCCACTGGACAGTTCTACAATGGATAAGGTTAGAAAGATATTTACAATTTTTGAAGTCCTTTTTTCCCAAAACTTGGGGTTTTGTTTGTTTGGTTGGTTGGTGGGTTTTTTTGTTTATTTTGCAAAATCTGTTTTGGCAGAAGTCAAATGTAATGTGGAGTGTGCAACAACAATGAAAATTCAGGAGGAAACCATGAGTTTACCTAAATATCTTTTCAATGTCTAAAATACTAAAATAAGCATATTAAAAAAGGGAACATATATGAGCAGAATGAGCAGTTTTGTATTCCTCTGAATTTTTTAACAGTGCATGCAACAACCAATAAATGAACCAATAACCTACAGCTTAGAAAAACAAAAAAATAATATTTATTTGCAATAGTCATTTTATATCTGCCTATAATAAAAGACTCATTCATGTTCACTGGCACTTAATTACAGCTTATCTGACTACATGAACTGATATTTATGACATGCAGAATGGAAATTATTTTATTACAGTTCTGTTATTTGCATTGTTGACAAAATTTCATGCCCATTACAAGTTTCTCTCAAGCCATATAAATATTTTGGCAACACAATGAATTTGCTGGGGTCTAGTAAAGTGATTAGTTTATGAACATTCCTAAATTAATAAACAACAGTAATTTATTATTAATAGAAAACAAACCCCAAACTATTCCTTAATTTTTAATAGAACAGAAAATCCATTTACACACTACAGTTGCTCTGCTGATTGAAAAGCTGTAAATTAAAAGTCTGTGTAAATATGTTCTTTCTCAGTTAGTTAACAGAAAACATTCTTTCTTTTCCCACAAGAGTGAATGCATTTCTTTTAGATATCGCAGCTTGAAAAGATGCAGTTTTTGTTTGTAAGTTTCTCTTACAATATTGAACAATATTTGACTTTTTTTTATATAGTTTTTTGGTAGATGTATAAATTTACCGTTACAGAAAATGATCACAGGCATTTAATTTGTTACTTAGTTCAATATCAGTAACTTTTCTCATAAAGAAGCATGAATAGAAGTTACTTACCAAAGGTCTTCTCTCTGAGATATTTTAAAGAAAGAAGTGACACACAGAAACAGATTTGTGAAGCCTGGGAATTTCAGCTTACCATCATCTTCTATTCCTATTTTCCCAAGGCACTTTTTCTTTAGAAACACAAACATGGGGTTTTATTCATAGGAAGGACTCAATCATTATTGATTTTTGATTTTTTTTTTGTGGTCATAATCACAGTTTTTAATGCAATATTCAGGATAATGAAGTCTGTTGTGAATCATTGGACACAAAATTAATGCCTGAAAAAAGACAGATTAAATTTATTTGATATTTGTTACAGATAAGAGAGTTAACAATAATTGGAAGTGTTTTCTCTTAATCCATTTTAAAAATTGAATGGTGATCTATGCCAGAACACAACCTAGCTGTGAATATTATTGTTTTTCAGTAATTTAGGAAAACATACATAGTATTTTAGAGATAATCAGTAATTTCCTAGTGTTTCAGCAATATCCTTACAAATTCATAAAGATGAGAGTTGTCACTCCAAAATATCTAGCAAAAAGAACCTGGTTAGATTACTTACTTTTCAGCTTTGAGATCTGTGAAAAATTTAGGTTTTATGAGCTTTGATTTTGGTAAGTAGCAAGGTTTTTTCACATATTTCCTTATAGAACAATTGTTTCATAGAAATGAAGCTTCATAAAAATAATTGCCTTTAAGCATGAATCATTAATTGGCCCAATTACAGGAAACTTCATGAAGTTAAATACAGAGACATTCTCATTTAACTTCATGCAATGCAATACTCAAGGAAGGTATTCCTACATACTTAAATACAACCTGTTACCTTAGGAAACTCTGCAGTAAAATGTCCTTGATGGTAACAATGGTAACTGCCAAAATGGCACTAACATTGGTAACAAAGCTACCCAAAGAGCAGATGTACATGAAAAATAGTCTACTATCAGAGGTACTGTGAAACAAAACGAGGAAAAATAAAACACAGTACAGATTATCTCACATCTGTCAGTCCTAGGGTAGCTTTTTGCTTGGGACAATGGTTGCTAGTCACTCCAGAACCTTACAGACGTGCATACAATTGGACCTAAGAATTATGTGCTAATTTTTTTTGAGCATGTAATTTCTTTTACCTTCTCACTAGCACAGGAGAAGAATTTAACTGGGGATGCAAAAAGAAAAACACACCTTGGGTTTTTATGCAGGCATTTAATTTGTTACTTGTTAATATTATTTGTTAATAAGTTGAGGCAGGGTCCTGGTTTAGGACAAATTTGGGAGGAAACTTCTGAAGTGGTCTCCTCTAGAAAGCAAATTCAAGCAGCCCCTCCCCCAGCTGGTTCAGGAAAGATTTCATTGGAGAAAAGTGGAAAAAAATGTTTGTTTAAGAAGCAAAGTGCTCACAAACATGAGAAAAGAAAATGAATACTAATTAACAACAAAACTTCTCACTGTTCTGAAGAGATGGCAAATTGAGAAAGTCCTTCTGTGGGTGTGGCTCAGACGCTCACTCTCTCCGGGGCCCGTGCCCAGTGCGTCATGCCCGGAGTGCAGCATGGGCATCCCCAGGAGATTCTCCTGATGTGCTGGACCAGAGAGAAGCTGAATAGGCCCAGAAAAAGAAGGCACAGGTCCAGGGAAAACCTTTCTTGCTATAGCTGACAAGGAAAACCAGTGGAAAAAGCAAAGAAAAACTCCCTGTCTCTCTCTCTCTGCAAAAAGCCGAGAACTCAGAGAGCTCCAAGAGCCTTGTCTCTGTGTCTCTGTCCAAGCTGGCAGCACAGTGCCTGAGAATGAACGTGGGGCAGCAGTTCTGAAGACTAACTGCATGCTTCTTCTCCTCCTCTTTGTCCTCAGAACCAGCCTTAAAAGCACAGATCTCAATATCCAGCATAAGAAGAACAGGTGACTGGGGATACAAGCATTCATAAAGTCACCCTAGGACAGGTAGGCAGCAGTCAGGAAATTCAGGAAGTTTTCTGACAATGCGTTTCTTAAAACATTTCCTTGGCCATTCTACAAAGGAAGTAATATTTCCTTTTTTTTTTTTTTTTGTTAAACATAAAGCTTAATGCACTGAATGATGTTTTATTAATGTAACCAGTAAGAGAGAAGGCATGTGGAATGTGCCTGAGATGGTTTTCCAAGGGAGCTGTCTTCTTATGGTTTCCTGAGTTGCCACAGTTTTCAGCATTAATATTCTATCAGTGAGAGAAACACTTCTTCTCTCATTATACCCTTGAAATATGTGGTGGGATATAAATCTGGCATCTTTGCTTTAAATGACATAAGCAATATTTTTAATAGCTAGTATCGGTCCCTGAGAGTTACAAGCATGGGTTCTAGTGCTGGATTTCCCATAGATTGCCTCATTGATATTGGAGAGAACAATCATGGTACAGAAGTTTTCTTGTCTTTAAGCTATGAACAATAATAGCCTCCTTTCCTTATTTTCAGTAATTTTAATAAACAGATGTAAAATATGATATAGGGCAGGATTAAACATGTTTGAAGTACATTTGACATTATATACAATTTGCTATCTAGGTAAATGGGAGAAATTTAAAACCAGGCAAACAGAATTCATGTATGATTGCCTTGTAGTCCTTTATTTCAATCAAAATCTGTAGTAAATTATTGGATTGCATTATGTAGGATGCAGCTCAATGGTGAAAGACAATGAATGGCTCATCAACTGTAAATTATGATTAAACAATTTTCTTGTGTTGATAACACACAAAGTACTTGGACACGTGCAGTCGTTCTTACTACCTAATTATAGAAATCTTACTTGCTTAAACATAAAAATCTAAAATCTATCACAACAACCTGGTTTATAGCCTGAAAATTTATCAGGAACTTAAGATACAAACTACCAGTAGAATATACAAAAACCACACCAGTGACAAATTATTTCAATTATTTTATCACAGAAGATGAGGTTAGTGACGGAGCAAAGAAACGTGATGGAATACTTTACAACATATTTAAAGGAAGATAAACTGACATGATGAAAGAAATTTTTTTTGAAAGAAGACTTCACAGATACAAAATAGGAAAAATAAAGTGGTCAGGTTTTTCAGCAGAATATAATCAATATTGATATCACTTAAATGCCAACACCCAGCTGTTCTACATAGAAGTGATTTGGATAATAAGAAAGAATTGAAAAATAACACATTTTGCTGATATTACAAAGATCACTTGACATCCAAAGAGAAAACAATTGTGAAGAATTAGTGATTTCTATCAACACCATTCAGGAAGGTATTAAATACATTGATGGCAAAAAAAATGCAAAATAGAGAAGACAAAAAAAATCTCCTTCTCCTTGAAGAATACTGTGAAGTATAGCTCTCTAAACTGAAAAAAAAGTGGACTTCTGAGACATTTTGAAACTGACCTATTCAAATCTGTTTTCAGAATCTTTAGAAAACATTGTTAACAATAATTTTTTTGAGAGAATTTCCATGATCTATGTTAGAAAGCCTTTGCATATCTTCCAGAATTTTGGTGTTAACTGCGAAATAAGTGGATGAGCCCTAATAAGGAAAGGTGGAAGGATCTGCTAAGACACTGAAAGCAATCACAGCACCACAAAGGGTACAATGGAAGCCACTTGGCAATAAAACTGACAGTGAAATTTAGTGCCAAGAAGCACAGTCATTTAGCTGACTGCAGAGAGTTATATAGCAAAAACTGAAAGCCTGGAGAAATACCCCAGGTCCAATCAGCTGTAAATTTTGTGATTTGAACTCCTACTCTCATCTTCAATCCATGTATCTTTCCTTTTTACCTGATAAGCAGAATGAAACATCAGACATACTGACATGCTACAAATCAATTTCTATTACTCTATTGATCAAGATAATTTATCTTTGCCATACTTCAAGCCATTCAATCTTAGTGACGTGGTTTAGTTCTAATTTTTAGTTTTGTCTACAGAAAGTGGTTTTGTTTTGAAATTATGTCCAAAATTCCCATGTTTAATCAAATATACATTACAATTCAAACAGTTAGAAAAGAACAGTATGACTCACTACCAATAAAATAGTAATTTCCCTATATTCACTCTATTGTTTACCATGGCCTTGATATTTGCTTTGTATAAATGGTTTCTGTAATATTGACTCAATTTATGTCAATCTACATTTTTTCACATCCTTGAATAGCTTGCTTTTTTTTTCTGAATTCTAGAAGTGCTGTCAGTCTTATTTACTTCCCATTGAAAGCACCATCTCTCTATAATAAAAATCAAAAATGATAAAACAAAAGCTCATTTAAAATGCTTCCATGAACATAACCAAATAATACATATTTGAAATTTTAAATATATCTCTTTTCAAGCATATTGCTATTTCTCTCCTAGGCAACCGAAACTGAGGACTTGCTTCTAAGGGTGCAGGTACACACAGCCTGTTGAAAGCAATATTGACCTGTTAATTATTTTTTTTATCATAAGAAAAGGAAATGTTAAACATTTAGTCCTTCCATTTCAAAATCCCACTGTCCACAGCTCAGTGGAAAAGAGCAAAAACCTTACAGATGTCTCCAGCCATCCCTCAAAGGACATCCAACAGCAAAGAGCAGTGGTAGTTCTGAAGACTGGTGATAAATTTATCTTGATAAAAGATCAAGGAGGGATGAAAATCCTGCCCTTTACTCAAGAGCAGTATTACTTCTGATGTTTTGGCACATACCTCAAATTAATATATTCATGCTGAGAACTGCAGATGCTTCCTTTAGTAGAAAAATCAGAACAGGATAAGTACTGAAAACAGAAAAATATTCCTGCCTACACACAGTTTGGGGCAACTGTTCTTTCATTTCTGAGACAGGAAAATCTGAAATTGAACACTATTAAGTTGCCTTCCAAATCTGAACATTCCCAAAGGTTCTTGTCTTCAGTCTATCTTCACTACAAACAGAGCAGCATCCAACAGAGCACAAGTTAAGGCCACCTATTAATGAGTTTTATTTATTAAGTAAAAATTACTCCAAATGTAGACATGTGTGCTCTGATTTACAGTCAGAGAATGAACATCTAATACAGGAAGTTATTATTAAAATTTTTAGTGCAAATATTTTTGAAATATTTTTGAATACAAAACAGAGATACAGGATCCTAAATTAGTCCAGAAAGCCATCTAGTCATATTGAAAAATTAACACTGATATCCATATAGTTTTAAATGACTGGTTTTATCTTTTAAAATGCCTTTCTTGTCTATTCTAGGTAGGCTCTATAGATTACACCTCTATATCTGTAAAACATTGTTGAGGTGAATATATTTTCAGTGCATGTATTACAGAAAACTTTATTTTGTCTGCATATAGTTAATACCCACTCTTAGCAATGACAAATCAAAAATCAAATATGTTTTTCTAAATTATCAGATACATTGATTTGTAGTCTCATGTATTTATAGGAGACTTCAAGCACAACTTTAGTATCAAAATAAATTTTCTTAGAGCATTTTCAGGGGAAAAACAGGTCTGGCAGGGAGTAATGCTAATTATTTTAAGATAAACCTGCCTTTCATGTTTCTCAGATTACTCCAATCAATGTCCTCAGGCCTCTTTTCAACAAAGGAGCTACAAGAGACATTCCAAGGATGGAGGCAACATGCCAAGCCTGATGCAGCTCCTTCCCTACCCTAGGCTCTCAAGCTGCAGTCATTCATTCAAAAGGCTGAGGGAGAAACAGGAAACTGCACCCTTTGTTTCTCATAAATGCATAAACCACTACCAATTAAAAGGTTATGATCAGTTAAATAACTGTCAGCAATAATTCAAAACCAAACTTAAAAAAAACCCCAAATAATTCAAACCAAAACGTAATATACTGTTATCCTAAATTAAAATCAGAAACAGTTTAATCATGTTAAAGATTTTTTTTTTTTCATATGTTCTACAGGCTTTCCTCCATAGAACAAGATTTGACTTGAGATATGGCTTTCAGTGGAAAAATAGGAGGGCAGGGACTACCTTTTCAGGTAAGATAAAGTGTCTCTTCTCTTTTTGTTCACTTAATAAATACTGAGCAGGATCTCCAGCCAGGGTATTAAAATCTCCAGCTAAATGCTCTCCTCTGACAAATTTTGAAGTCATGATGCCAACTCCCAGAAAAATGCACTACTTGCCTGGGTATCATTAAACCTTTATATTGACATATTAAATCAGGAAACATTACTTGGAAGAAGATCTGGAACTCGGGCATATCATGTACCTGCTGAGAGTGTTAACTGTACAGAAAACAAGATTTTAGGAGCTTAAAAAGTCATCCTAAAGCAACCTGTTTCTAGAGAAAGGTTTGGCAGGACACACTCATTCAATCTGACTTAATTCACCCATGGTGCTGACATAGTGCTTTTCCTCCAGACCCTTCACCATCATTTTGATGGATTTATTTTAGTTTACCTGAAACTGGTTCTCCTTCCTCTGTTCCACAGTCTCATTGCAGAAACCACTTGGAACAAGACTCATCAGCTTTCAGATTCATCATGGATTGATCCCAAAACATGATTTTTTTTTTTTTTTCTTTTTTTTACAGTGAGAACAATCACTCCCTGGAGCAACTTCTCCAGGAACTTGGTAGAGTCTCTGTCAGTGAAAGTTTTCAAGACATGCTTGAATTGCTGGATCATCTCATCCAGGCTGGCATTCTCATCAAAGTTTGAACTGGATGATCTTTAGGCTTACCTTCCAGCCTGGATTGCTGTATGTGTTTCTATGATTCCAAGTTCAGAGGTGCTGTTCTTGGATAGGAGGATGGGATCTGACCCAGGCTCTACCAGATTTTATGTGACTGCTGTGTTAGGCCTAAAACCATGCTTCTCTATAGATAGTAATTCCAAGTCAGCTCTTAACAGAGCTCCCATTCCCAGAATATTCTACATCATGGTAGCCATTATACTGACTATGTGCATTAGATAGATTAGGAACATGCAGATGTCTTCATAGTCTGGATTCTTGCCTTAAACACTAAACTAATTCATATAAGCGTAATGGTATTTCTTTAATAATATTGTAAGTATTTTCTTTAAAAATGAAATAAATTTGAGTTGCACTGAGAAGGATGAATACATAGGCCTAATGATTAGCCCCACAAGTTTTTCAAATACACTGCAGTGTATAAATTATGGAGTAGATTCTTGCTTTTGTCTTTGCAACCTAACCCCGAAGGACTTTTATTTTCCCCAGTAGACATTCCATTATACAGGAACAGTAATATACAATTTCTTTATTTATATATTTTTCAAGAGCTCATATTAAGCATAAGTACTCACCATTCATCACAGTACTGTGCATTTATTAAAAAAAATTAGAAGATACAGGTGTCAATACAAATCTTGATATATGGACTTCTACTGTAATAAATCTATCCAGACAAAACACTGAAAGAACACATGGTCTAAGAAAATAACTGAACAGTAGGTCTGACTTGTAAAACTTTGGAATTGTTTTACCTGAGGTTGTATGTTATGAACAATTTTACATTTAACAGACTGCAAAGAAAAAATAAATAAATAAATAAATAAAAACCCCAAATATTTAATTATAGTTCAGCTGCTTGCCTTAATTTTAAAAAATGTAGCCAAGGCCTGTTCCCTGTGTCTAGAGTCAGTCAACAAAAAATGATTGCAATTATTCTGGACTTCCATAACTGTAAGATAAATAAAATTCACATCAAAATAACTAATTACTGCAGATTGTAACAAACTGTCAAAAATAAATCTGCAGAAATAATTTATCAATCTCTTGAATATACAAAATCATCTAGTTTCAATAAATACTTCACCAAGAAGACAATGTGAATTTTCAAACTAATTCAAGCTTTTAAAAATTATTTTTCAGTTTTTTAAAAAATTCTAAGACTGCTTTTTCTGAGTAAGATGCTTTTTTTGCACTAATGATCTGTTTCATGTAATGCATGTTAGTCTCAGACTTCTGATAGCAGCAAATAGTTCAAATAATGTTGCATTCACTTAATGAGGATAGTCTTGGCAATGAGACAAGGCATTTTGCAATGCCACACAAGGTAGTTCTAAAACTGTCTTTGTGGCAAGAGTAATTTTCCCGTTTTTCTTCAGCAGACTCGTATCAAGTAGTGTGGGCTGTTTGGAGGAGCCAGTGACAGAAGTATTCTCCACATCCATTCCATCTCTCTCTAGCCTTGTTTGATCATTATTCTCAGCTTCATCTGGTATGTGATACCATTCCATCCCCATTTTATCTGTTCATTGGCTGATTGCTTTCCTGACACTTTGCCCTCCAGTAACACTAGCTTTGATTGTTATCCAATCTTTTGCTAAAATAGAAAAAGAGTTTCAGTGTTGTATCTCAGATGTGTATATTGAATGTCAATTACACACCAACTGTTCAAGTATCTACCCACTAGCAGTTCCAAACAGTGGCTATTATAGATGAACAGGTATGAAAAGGAAAATACATCAAGATGATTATTTGAGCATAATCTGTTTATCAAGCATGAGAACTGTAGATGAAATAAATCTATGCTTTTGAAAGAGTTTTTTTCATATGGATTCTCTGTCAAGGGGTTTTACAAGCAAGATGAAGACAAAGAAAGAAATCTGAAGATTGCATATATTCTAAGTGAGGAAAAAAAATTCTCTTAATCACAATGGTGTTCTAGTGTCAATTTAAATCATCTGCCTAGCCTACTGAGAATGAAAGCACTCAGAAACTCACAGAGATGAAGGATTGCTCTAAAAGTGTGAATAAGTTTGAATAAACCAGAAGTTCCTCAATGTGGAACAGATTCAACTCACTGCCTGTGGCAGGGTAGATATGAACACTGTGCAGACAGTGCTGGCTACAATTTTGACACTCTGTTTACCACACAGGAACTGTGTGTTGCTGGGCTGAAATCACTGTCAGAATGTGCAGCTGGATGAATTTCCCTTATCTATTGACACATGTGGAGCTGTACTGTCTCTTGGGTTGGATTTCTTGTTGAAATGCTCAATAAATACTTGAAAAGAAAGATCCATGCTACCTGTCCAACACTGCTTAACCCTGTTATGAAGATAAACAGAATGCTCAAAACATGGATTTTAATTTCAATGAAAAAAAAAACAACGAAAAAACCAAAATCAGAACCAAAACAACAAATTGCCTTTCTCCCTCATAAACATGAAATGCTGACATCAACCCTGACAAGCTGCCCATAGATTTATTTTTTCTTTGATGTTTCAGACAGAATTTGAAATTTTAGTGCAATGTCATGAAGACGTGGAAAAGTTTACTGAGAACAGCTTTCTGAAATAAATAATAAGGTCAAAAATGACAGATGGAGCTTAATAAGTCATCATATTTCAGAAAAATGCAAATTATGAGTGCTATCAAGACAATTAAGATCTTGCAGAAATTAATGCAACAATTAATTCTTCCAGAATGTTTGATCTTTGTTGTGAAAATCTACTACCTGTGCAAATATAAAACTCCAATATTCTTTCATTATGCCCTTCTCAGAACAACAGTATGACAGAATTCTTGTTTCCAAGTTGAAAACAAAATCATTTGCCTTTATGTTAAAAATATCTATATTAATAAATTAAGCACTATCCAAAGCACTGCCTTTGATGGAATTTGTATTCAGAGGCCTTTTATGTTTATCATTTCAAAATATGTTGTTTCAGAACAATGTCTGAGTAAGGCAATCTGTGATAATTAGAACAAGTTAAGAGGTTTCCCACAAGATTTGTATGAAAAATACTGCTTCTACTAAGCATGTTTCTACTGAGAAAATATTTAGTAAGATTTCTGTATTTTAACTTACCCAAAATTAACATTTTATTTCAGGCCATAGTGTTCATTAAGAACACTAATTAATACTTATTTCCTTTAGCAGTTCAGTTCAGGTCCTGATGACTCACTTTCCCCAAAGGGATTCCTATGATGTGTCTAAGAAATTTTGTTCAAACAGGGTTTTCTAGCAGATAAAGAGAACAGGGATACATGACACCTTGAATGGTATTTCTTAAAGCAAACAAGCAGTACAAGAAAGATAAAGTTAACCTGAATGCAATATTATCTTTATAATCCCCTCTTCCCCTCTACAATGGGGAAAGAATTAGGAATAAAAAGCAATAAAATATTTTAGCAATCTAAAATTAGATTTTAATGCAATCTATTTTATAAACAGTTAGTTTTTCCTTAGAGATAATACAGAAAAAATCATTGCTTATCTTCTACTGGTTCTAATTTTGTATGAAAACTTACTTTTAGAAACAGAAATATGAAGGACTATTATAAATTAAAATAAACTTTAAAATTTTTATTCCACTCAGGGGCAGAAAACGGAAATATAAAGCTACTCTGTAAAGACTATTGGCAAGATGACTCCAGATAAGAGATCAAACCTTTTCCATCAAGGCCAAAGAAATACCATTTTATCCTGTATTAAATTTATTTTACATAATCCATGGAAAGATGCTGTACTGGGTTTGCATGGCCAGATTTTGATAGCAGGCTGTCCTCCTGCAGCTCATGACCTACCGTGGGGATGCAGAGATCCACCTGCAGCCCATGGAGGAAACCTACTCTGGATCAGGTGGATGCCTGAGAGGAGATTGACCCTGTGGGTGGCCCAGGTTGGAGGAGGCTCCTGGCAGGACCTGCAGACCCAGGGATAGAGGAGCCCAGGCTGGACCAGCTTTGCTGGTAGGACTTGTGACCCTCTGGGGGACTGATGATGCAGCAAGCTGTCCTGGAAGGACTGTACCCTATGGAAGAGTGAACCACATTGCAGTGGTTCACAGAGAACTGTTGCCCATGGGATTGACTCACTCTGGAGAAGTTCATGGAGAACTATCTCCTGTGGGAGGGACCCCATTTTGAAGCAGGGGGAAGACTCTTCTCCCTGAGCAGCAGCAGGAACAATTCCCATAACCCCCACCCATCTCCTGTCTCCCTGGGCAGCTGCAGGGAAGGAGGTAGGGCTGGGGAGGAGGTGGGGGGATGTAGCAGGCTCAGGCCTTACAAGGCCCTGGCGGTCAGCAGCCTAAAGTGCCAAGTCATGCTGACCAGGACAAAAAGAAGTCCCTCTTCCGTCTTCAGACCCTTGCTTATCTATCTGTAAAGCTATAGGCTACTTCCCTTTGACCCTTACCATTGGACAGTTTCCAATCGCCCTAAACCCTATAAAAATCCCTACTTTTGCCCAGTTAGTCAGAAGAGACGTCCCTGGAACCCTTCTCAGAGAAGCTGTCACTGAAGATCTGAATAAAGCTACGATCTGCGCAACTCCAAATGTCTCTTCTCTCTCTTCCATCGTCTGCTGCCTGCGAGGGCTTAGCAAGCAAAGGAGCTAGAAATCACTTATGAGCTGAGAAATCACTAAGAGCTGAGAAATCACTGTAGCTTGCTAAGCTTACCTGCACTGGGAACTGCCTTTTGGGTCTCAGATAGGCAGTGCCAATAAGCACTGAGCTAGCCTTGTACCCCATCGTGGCAGCTGGGGCGTCACCCCTGCCCCGCAGAGAAAACCGCAGCAAAAGGGGGAGGAGAAAGTTTTGAATATTTATTTCTCTTTTAATTATCCTGCTCTGCTTTTGACATAAAATGTGTGAATTTCTTCAGCTGAATTTTAAAGTATTCCTGTATAACAATGTATCTTCTCTGACCATTTGTTAAATTATCTCTAGTCTTTTAAAAGAATGGAGATGAAACGAGTCTCAGTCTTGCAATACATGGTTTTAACATCTCTTCAGGTATACTCAATATAATGTCTTCTATCTGAAAGTTTCAAAGTTTATTATAACAAGAGGAGAACAGTACCAGTATTGCAATTTAACCCAGGTGGAAATTAAGCACCACACAGCCAATCACTCACCTTTCCCCAAGGGGGGTGTGAGAGAAAATCAGAAAAGTGAGAAAACTGATGGGTTGAGATACAGATCATTTAATAAGCAAAGCAAAAGCCATGTACACAAGCAAAGCAAAAGAAATAATTAATTCACCACTTCCCATGTTCAGTCATCCCCAGGAAAGCATGGCTCCATTACACATAACAGCAACTTGGGAAGATAAATGCCATAGCTCAAAATGTCCCTCTCTTTCTTCCTCCATCACAGATTTTTGTGCTGAGCGTGATATCATGTGGTATTGAACATCCCTTTGGTCAATTGGGGTCAGCTGTCCCAGCTGTGTCCCCTCCCAACAGATGGTGGACTCAGCCTTCTCACTGTCAGGGCAGTATAAGTGGAAAAGCCTTGACTCCATAAGCCCTGCTCAACAATAATGTGTTATCAACACTGTTGCCAGCACAAATACAAAGCATGGCCCCATACTACCTACTGTGAAGGAAATTACTACAGCCAAACACAGCACAACCAGAAACATGGATTTCAGCAAAAAAAGGATTGTTCCATCTTGGGTCTGTACAGAGTGTAAAGTCTGCAAGTTCATGCTGAGGATACTAGAGATTTACTAGTCATCAGCTGCTTGTAGTGGAAATACTTCCCTTATATTTTATAATTGGCTGTCATTTCAGTTGTTTGATTCAGCCATGTCTTGAATTTGACTTTCACAAATTTAGCAGTATGAAACATTTAAAAGCTTCATAAACAGTGTTTTTGTTAAACTGAAAAACAGATGGAAGCCAGCAAGCAATAAGTGTCAATACATCAACAAATTATAGGCTGTCTCTTGAGACAATCCCACTGGGCTCAAATTTGTTACCTTTACTTACACTGAATAATTATACAGATTTAATTTCACAAAAGGCTACATACAAAATAGGATATTAAATGCCACTAATGAATGTAGAATCAGGCTCACTGACAGAAACAGGAGTGCAATCACTGCTCTATGTTAGATTTGCTAAAACAAGCCAAATACTACTGTTTTAAACATACATTCTCAGGTCATATTTGAACCTTACTTGCAACCATTTTCTAAATCTTACTTGCATCCTGACTATTCAGCTCATTTACTTTGTGAATTATGCATGTTGCTTAAATCCACTTAAAACTGTGAAATCTTTGTGACATGATGAAGTAAAGGGGAACATATGTGAGCATAATATTTATAATAGATTTTCCACATCTGTCTTTTATTAACAAAGCACAAATATCATTATATGTGCAAAGTCTACATGATTAGATGATTCATTTAAAAGATCCTTGGCTTTGATTCATCAACAATAATCAACAATAATATCATCAGTTTGCAGCATTTTGTAATAGAAGTTTTATTGAAGTAATTATAACATATATTGGTGTTTTTTACAAATGATAAATTCTCAGGATAGCTGTGCCCAAATTAACACGGTTGTAATGATCCATGCTCTATCAAGAATACAGAAACATCACCCAAGCATGAAAAGAAGGAATAACAAAAAGCAAAGCTCAACTGCAGTTGAATTTGACAGTGGAAGGGAAGGACAGGGAGGGCCTTCACTGCCACTCTGCCAGTCAAAGACAGACTGAAATAGTATGTTCCTATACCTAGAGAACTTTATTTGACAACAGACACAGAATGGAAAAGGTTCTTGCTCGCTTCTTTGTCTCTGTCTTGGGTGATAAATATACCCTCAAGCCTTCCAGATCTCAGCCTCAAGGTAGCATGGTATAGGGGAAACAAACCACAGCAGAAAAATTAAATAAGGACCACTTAAGCTAACTGGAGTTCTACAAGCCCATGAAATCAGCTAGATGGTTAGAAGGTACCCAGGATGGTTAGAAGTGCTGGATGATATCATTGTGAGATCTTGGTTAAAAGCAGAGTTCCCTTCGGGCTGGGAAATATTAATTATGTCTACATTCAAGAAAATCAAGAAGGATCTGAGGAACTACTGGTAGTTGTCCTGACCTTATTACAAGAGAAAGTAATACATCAACTTTTCTTGGAAACAATGCACAAGGATAAGCAGGACAAGAAGGTGATAGAGAACAGTCAGTGAGAGAAGTCAAAGTCCCAAATGTGGGACCCTCTCTATCTTAACCCAAACTCCACATTTTTTTCCCTCTGGTTATAAGTATTGTTTTCTCTTAATAAATATCCTTTTTTTCTTTCCTCTAAAAGCTAGGATGTGCTAAATTTATAAGCTGATGCTGCTATCTCTAAAGTCTACATAGTCCAGTTTATACCATTGTAACAAAATGACTTTGGGTTTTTATGGTGATAGATCTTTGTTTACAGTTCAAAAGGGAAAATATAATTTGATTTTCAGGGTTTGAAATTATTTATGTAGCATTTTCAGGCTGCTGCAATCAAAATTGAAGAACTTATATTATACTCTATGCACAGTGATATAAGGTTCCATTTATAAGCATAATATAACATATAATAAACTATTGAACTATCAATCAAGAAATTTAGACACTGATGACTAAATTATACAAAGTGAGAAAGATTCATGACTCAACTGCTGAGGTTGAAATTTCAGGGTACTGTAAATATCAGAGAATTCAGCCTACATTGATGCAAGTTCATAAATTCAGTTTACAAACATAGAGTCATGCAGAAAGGAGAAATATAAGTACCAAGAGTAAAACATTTCTCCCCTCAGAAACATGATTTTCCTATTCCATATTTTAACCAAGAATGCATTCCAAGACAGAAATGCTGAAATAAACAGCACACAACTAAAAATATATATTTGAATAGAAGATATTTTCCATTGACACTGATAAATTAAAAAAAAAAAAACCATAATGTTGCATACTCTGAACATCAGCTTTGCCTTCTGGTACATTATGGACAAATCAGAAGCCAAATCATACCTGACACCATTTCTTAAAAACTGTACTTCCAAGAAATTCTGACTAGTAGACCTAACTAGTCCTTTAATTAATTTATAAGCATTGCTAATAGCTATTGCTTTACATGGACCAAAATAGTAAAAATAGTTCTCTATGTAGCAGAATAATGAGGAATACTGAACTATTTCGGTGTATAATAATATGACTTCATGGTCACCGATTCTTCATTTTTTTATACCTTTCCTCTCAAAGTTTGGTCTGTGAGGCAAGTGCTGTTTCTTCCTCTGTTTTGGCACAGAGAAGGTTGGCATTGAAGCAGAACTTCTATGTGGTTCTGTAAGACAAAGAATGATTAGGGGTTACTGAACCTAACAGAAAATATAACTGAACCACAGAAAACTCATGTGAAATCTTTACTGGAAGTTCTGTCATGGGGCTGAGTGGGATTTAGGGGCTGGCAATGACATTCAGTGGGTCATCATATTAACTTGTCTACAAATTTAGCTTGACTTCTGCCATACAGAAAACAGTGAGAATGGATATCACCCTTCTTCTACACCCATCTGATCCTTGGCAATCACTTTGTAATGGAAAAATATTAATTAGATAAGTCTCAGACTCTTTAGTTTAATTCTTTCTTTCGTGTGTCAACAACAAATTCTCAAATTCCAAAACATCAGAAAAATGTTAAATAAGCATAAAAGAATTGTCCCTTTAAATGATATATTGCCTTCTATGTTAGATCTGCCTCAAGGTAATTTTCTTCAGTGACATTGTGCTTGATCTGTTTTGACATTAACAACTTTCAGCAGTGGAAGTGGAGACTGAGGCTTTGAGCAGCAGAGAGCCATATGGTACCATCATTTTTTTTTAAGCAGAACTCTGAACTGAGCTACATAAGCTGCTCTGTGTAAAACGTTGACACACTTTGTATACAGCATGAGCTGAATAGATTTTCCAGCATGTTATCAGTGGTTCTCAGCACAAATCAATAACGACACGTTGAAGACCGTTCATGAAATAATTTCAATTACCATATTTTGTGTCAGTGTTACGCTTTATGGTATTTGGCCCTTTATTACCTCATTTTTTTCTAAGAAAATTAACATTAGAAATCTGTCAGGGTTTAAGTTTGTTTTCTCTGAATTAAGAATATATTCTCTGAATTAAGGATATATATATTATATATAACAGGTATATTCTTAAGTGAAAAGCAAATGTTACATGTTATACTCCTGTAGAGTAACACAGAATCAGAATAAAGGAATCAATCCTTATTCTTTTATTGTATGTTTTTATTTGACAGTTCTCCAATTACAGAGTTCCTAATTTACCTGTGATACCACGCCCATCTATTATAAAAGACAAATAAGGAACTGCAACCCCAAGGTTAAATGAAAGCAATTTCTAACAAAAGATCATATTTATTTGATTTATTTGATAAAGTGATGTTAATAACACTATCCCAAATAATATTAATATTGTATGATGGCTAATAGAACATTAAAAGTTCTGCATTATTATTGAGAGTTTCTTTATACATTTAATGTATAAAAATGTTTTTCAATTTAAATTACTCATGCAGGGTGCTCAAGTAGACTAAGTTGTGTCACCAGTAATAAATGTGCAACATGATTTTAATGACAAAATTTTAATGTTGTTACAAAAATTAATTGGATAATGCAACTTGTTTATAACAATCAGTGCTGGCAAATGTTTACTTGTTCAGAAACCACACAAATACTAATATATTACTTTTGATTATCTATTTGGAAAATATTTAGTCATCTCTGATGGCATTACTCTGGAAGTGAAAGACCCTGCAGATGTTCCCTCTTAAGCTGAATACTAAATATTTACATTCCTTGATTCTCTCAAACCTGTATTTTCACATACTAACATAATAAATTAGTTTCAAGATATAGACAGAATGAAAAATATGAAACTTGTTGAATCAAGAATACCTGTCAGCTTTTCATAGGGGAATCCAGGTGCTCTTGAGATAACAAAGCAAGATTTAGAATATATTTCAGATTGGCTGCTTTTCCAGAGCTATCATACACTTATTGTGTTACATTCCTAGAAAATTGCCCTTCCTACATTTATACAAAACCTGATACTGAATGTCACAGAAAAATAAAAATATGTTTTCTGTAGTATATTTGGCACACATGAAAACATAATGCAAAGCCATGCTACAATTTCAACTCCATTCTGTAAAAGAAATAAAACCCAAGTTAATTAATTATTTCACCAGGATGTCCAATCATGGTGGAAAATTTCCTGGTTACTAATTACAGGAAAATATTTACTTTTCCCCTTGGAGTTTATTGATACAATACATTACTTTGGTTTCTCAATATAATTCTTAAACATGCGAAGTTACATAGTACAGTGGCATTTCTCACTAACACCTACAGTGAGACAGTCTTATTCAGCAGGTATGGTATGCAACAAGGTTTTTTTCTTCCTCTTGCAGCTTGATAGGAGCAACATTATAATCAGTTACATAAACATATAGTTATGTTCTATTATCTGCAATTGTGTTGTAATAACCTTCTTACATCTCTTTGTTAACATGATAAAATATCTGTGTTAAACCACAGTTAGAGAGAAAAAAAAATACCACTTTAAATATAACCTGAGTTTTGCTTTAAACATGTTCTTTTTTTCTTACCAGAAAAGAAAATCAAATGTTTTTAGAGGTGCTTTTATTTTAGGCTTTAAATTAATCAAATATTTGGGTTAAATAAAATAAGCATATCTGTATGACTTCTGCAATGGATGCTGGGAGATTCTAAAGGTCTTTCACTGACTACAGGTGATGTGATGGCATTCCTGAGATATAAAACTAAAACTGCAAGACACAGGAAGGAGTAGGGGAAACTAATAATCAATGTTTTCAGAAATCCTACAACTCAAAAACTCCCTAGTTGAATTAACTTATAATACACGTTGAATATTCACCTCTGGAAGGGAAATAGAGGATTAAAGATGAAGCATACCACAAAAAAATATTTGCAGAATATGATAGGCCTTGAATATAATGTCACAGTTTTAAGATTTAACAACCTGACTCAAAAGCAGTGAATAACTGTGAGATCTATACTTTTCAAATTATTAACTGTTTAAACACAAACACTGACATTTCATTTTTTGATAGAATCCCTAAACATAATTGCGAACATAAAAAGTTATTGAACATAAAAGTTATTGTACAAAAATGCCATGTCATTTCCTTAAAGAAAGGAATGCCTTAAAATCAAAATCTTTCTGAATAAACAAGAACTCCTTACGTAGAAGATGGTGAAGGGCCTTGAGGGGAAGTTGTATGAGGTCACTTGGTCTGTTCAGCCTGGAGAAGAGAAGGCTGAGGGGGGCTCTCATTGCAGTTACAACTTCCTCAAGAGGGGAAGAGGAGAGACAGACACCGATGTCTTCCCTATGGTGACCAGTGAGAGGACCCAAGAGAATGGCCTGAAGTTGTGTCAGGGAGGTTTAGGTTAGGTATTGGAAAAAGGTTCTTCACCCAGGTGGTGGTTGGGAATTGGAACAGGCTCCCCAGGGAAGTGGTTACACCACCAGCCTGTCAGAGTTCAAGAAGTGTTTGGGCAATGCTCTTGGGCACGTGGTGTGGCTTTTGGGGATGATCCTGTGAAGGGCCAGGGGTTGGATTTGATGGTCCTTGTGAGTTTCTGCCAGCTCAGCATATTGTGTGAGTCTGTGATATTTGAAGCATGCGCTGTGNTTACACCACCAGCCTGTCAGAGTTCAAGAAGTGTTTGGGCAATGCTCTTGGGCACATGGTGTGGCTTTTGGGGATGATCCTGTGAAGGGCCAGGGGTTGGATTTGATGGTCCTTGTGAGTTTCTGCCAGCTCAGTATATTCTGTGAGTCTGTGATATTTGAAGGATGCGCTGTGAAGTTAATTTTGTTAAACCTTGGTAAGGCTCTCTTATTTTTTTATCTAAACTGTATCTAAACTGGAAGAAAAATCTCAGATATAACATTTCAGCAAAAAAAACCTAGTTACCAGGGGTCCAAAGAAAGACCCATTTTTCTAGTCATAATAAATCTCCATGTCTGAAAAACATTTAAGAGCACATACATACCTCCCTACTGATACATGGGTCTACCGAAGTTGCAACCAGTGAAGCACACAAAACAAAAGATTCAAATAAACCTCATAGAAAGAATTGCAAGTAAAAAAAAAAGTACTTTAGAATAAATATCTTTTACCCATAGCCAGATCCTAAGGAAATATGTTTTAGATTATACACATTCCCATCCTCATATTTCCTTGTACTTTTTCCCAAAGAGCAGTCTGCTATAAGGAATTCTCAAGTGAGATTCATATTCTGTTCCCTGAACATGTGAACTGTACTTTTATTTCTCTCTCTTCAAACATAATTTTGAACTATCCCTCAGGGCTTTGAATACATATCTACATAAACAATGGTTAGACCTGTGAAAATAGCAAAGCTCAAAATAGGTTTTACCTTTTCCAGCTATCTGAAATTTAATTATCCATTTGAAACTAGCTTCCAAAACTCCTTTTACAGCCAAGAAAAAGACATCATTTCTCAAAGAGATTTGATGTCTAGGATTAGTAGAAAAATTCTCTGCCTGAAGTTGGCATTTCTTCTCACCTAAGGACGGACTTAGGCATTTCAAAAACTACTAACTAAATTTTAGAATTTGTCAAAATTTTAGGTGAGATGAATGGTAGACTTTGAAGGTGATGCCAGAGTGTTGATTTTTGTTTAATAACTAGAAAGAAATGGATCCTGAAGTCATCTTCTCTCTGCTTCACATCAGAGTCTACCTGTGGAATAATCACAGTTCACACATATTATCATTTTAAAAATACATTACAGTTATACCTAATGCTCTGCATGTGATTCTTAAACTGGCAAAAGAAACTCATCTTCCACACTTTTGCATTGCAAAATACTGTCTGTTAAGGTGTTAACTCACTTGAAGAGAGTGATCCTGGTAAAATTTTGTGGACCTAAAATTAGAAAATTACATTCTAGCATAGTATATTCCTACTAAAAATTAAATTTTAAATATCTTCACTTGTTTGGTTCCCAAACAACGGAGTTCAGATCGAAATACAATACTAGAAGAAGGTGCTATAGCATATGACAACTGCTGGCAGTGGTATGGTATTACATTATTTTACAAAATTTTGTTTTCTGTCAATTTATTTCTGCATGAACACAAGGCATTAATCAAACAGGTTTGACTCACTAATTTCATATTCTTAGAAATCCATAGTAAATTTTACATATATCTCATAGCATCAAATTGCACCAATATTGCAGTTTGCATTCTGAACAGCAAGTTTAGATTTTTCTTGCCTTTCTGTTTCTTGAACTGGATAACATATTTAGGTAACACATACTGACACATACTGAAATGTGTGTTATGATTTGTTTAACATTTTAACTTAAATACAAGTCTCTCAAAAAAGCCACTGTAATTATTTACATCTTCATTTGTAATGACATACATTTCAACATTTTTCTCATGAAGCATGTTTTTTATTAACTGTATTTTTTGTATAAGAAGACAAACATCTGTTCTTTTCTCCTGCAATTTACATAGTTGCATGGCAACTGAGACATGACTGTCCCTCAGTGACTATGCTTGGTAAACTATTCAAAAATTATCTCATGCCAAAAATTGACTGAAACATTAGCCTTCTGTCACATACAACTGCTATGCAACTACACACACAGTTACACCACCTAACAGAGATCTATAGAAAATTCTTCCTTTTAAGACATCTCTTCTTCTGGAAGCAGCCAGACCAGTAGTCTAAATCTTTGACTGATGAAAAGTGTTAATTCTCTTTTAAATGTTAAGTCTCTTTTTGTAGAAATAATGCATTAAGAGGTCCTTACTTTTCCTGCCATAGAAAAGATTTTCCTATACAGCTGAAAACACAGTGCACCACAACTAGTTACTTGATCATGGTCAGTGCATCAGCTGAATGGCACGTAGTAAAAACAGATTTCTGTTTTTTGAAACAGAAGCTGATCCCTATGTTCTGTTAGGTTTTGGAGCCCAGCCGAGTCAGGAGTTGTAACATGGCTTGCTCCATTCTGCAGAGTGTGAATATTTACTTGCTCACAGTACATTTATGCCATAAAGACCTATGTAGGCAGTTTCAGGATGAAGAATGGATGAATAATTAATCAAAACATTGGAAAAATGGGACAGAAGGGGTTTTTTTTCAGTATAGGGAGTTAACAGTAGTATCTCAGATCACCAAGGGAATCTGTGCAATTCAACATAATTTCAAAAGAAGTGAATAATATGACAAATTTTGTTATTGATGCTAAGCTACTAAAGATAAATCAGGATCAAGAGAAGAATTTCAAATTTTTTTCTAATAATTACACTTTATGACACTTTAAATAAATGTCAGATGCTGTCCATTGGATATGTTACATATAAAAAGGTGGTCTTTTGACTGCCAGCTCAGATGAAAACTTAGAACTATAATAGATAGATATAAAATATTGGCTCACTATTCAGAAGCCATCAAAAATAATCATTTTAAAGCCAGAAGCTGTTGAGAAAGAAAAAGGAAACAAGGGGATTTATGGCACAATATGAATCCATGGTTCAGTAGCACCCTGATTACAGTGTGCTGTTATGGGTACTGATCCCCTACCTCTGAAAAAAAGGATTCAAAGGAATTTTTGAAGATGTACAGAGAAGGGATTACAAGAGTGACTTTAAATGGCTTCTGTGCACTGAACAGTGGAAATGGAAGAACAGATGACTAAAGGAGATATGAAAGAGGTCTTCATGGTCATGAGGGGCAGTGAAAAAAGTAGAAATCCATTTTTCACTGTCAGTTCCAAAAAAAGAATTAGGTGATATCAGATGAAAGTAATGGATGGCAGTTACAAACAAAAGTCTTCACATGATGGATAAGTAATCTGGAAAACAGCCAATGGGGACTGAAGGCAATAAATTCTTGTAAGGGTGGCAAAAGCAATTTGATTTTTTCCTCCAAGGATTTGTTCACTGAGGGCTACTGAGCACAAGGATACATACTCTGGTGTGTTTGGAACGCTTATTGTGGTGAGCATAACAGAATCAACTTGGAGAAAATTATTTTAATTTATCACCAATTAGAAATTGAGTTGGGTGGTCAGAAACAAAGACAAAGCTCTCCCCTTCTTCCCAGGCTTGACTTTATCCCTTTGCTCCTGACTCCTCTACCTTCTTTTCCAGGAGCAAAGCAGGAGGGACTCCACCCAAAGGAGCGTGGGACTGTGGTCACTCTGTAAGAGCTCCTCTCTGCTGTTCCTTCCTCCTCATGGTTTTCTCTGCTCCAGCATGGGACCTTCTCACAGGCTGCAATTCTGCATGAACCTCTGCAGGCTGGGCTACAGTCGCTCAGTAAAAGACTGGTCCAGCTTGAGTCCCAACAGGCTGCAGTTCCTTCAACTTTCAAAATGTTTCAAGTGTATCTTTCAAGTGTTAAACTGGAAAGGACCATGCTTTCTTCTCCAACAGGTGATGTTCTCTGTTTTGTAAGGCCAACTGCTGAGTAAGCCAACCTAGATAGTAAGGTTGCCATAAATTATTCATAAAGTACTTCAAACAGGATCTAGAACACAATTCAGAAAAATCTGAAAGTTTTTCTTACAAAACCAGAAACCGTGAGGGGTTTTTTCCACCCCTCGGTTCCTGTATGGTTACAGTTTTTATTTTCTTCCATGTTAATGAAAACTTGTCTCTTGCTCCTCTGCATAGAAATGTCTGTAAACTCAATTAAAAAGACTGAAAATTATATGAGACTCAATTGAAATAGCATTAGTACATATTTTTCAGTTTGTGGATGGAGGGCCTTAAATCTCTTATTTTAGGTTGTGGCTTTTGCAGAACCACAGGGATAAAACCAGAAATACTTTCTAATCTTTGGTGAGATTAGGAGAAATAAAGAAATTCCTGTATGAACAGACAACCCACCAGTATTAATTATGAAGCATTTTAAAAAAAGTTTTATAATTTTTCCAGTACAAATGGAAAGCTGAAAGTCCCATAGAGATTTTGAGTTGCTTGCAGTAGTATTCCCGAGTTACATTCTCACTAATAGTACAGGAATAGAATGGAGGGGTAGGAAACAAAGACGTGCTTACTGAAAAGTGCATCTTGCCATGGACATGATGGTTTCAACAGGCTGGCAGGGCAACTGTAGTCCCAAGCACTGCAGAATTCCATTTCAAAGCTATTAAGTGAGAATTATCTTTTCTTCTCTGTTGATCTTTGCATCTGCACACAATCACATTCACAAACAGCGCCCTGGGCTCCCTCTTCACCTTCTCAGTTCCCATCTACCACACATGAAATATTTGGAGAAGAAGGAAGGTATAATTTTTGACACAGTATAATTTTTCCTGCTTTGTAACCCCACCAGAGGCTTCGATAGCCATGGACCATACCAGTGTTGAGCACAGCATCCATAGTTGATCCTGTACTTTTAGAAAGATCACCTTAGATATGAGGTGCGTGTTCCCATGCTGAAGAACTCTCTACTATCTTATAAGTACACGTGGATTAATCTCATCAGTTGCTCATTCAGGATTTGATTGAACACCCACACACTTTTCCATCAGCTGGAGGAAGAATACTTTGACTGGGTTTTGACCTGAAATCTGAGGCAGATCTCTTTGTTTGCTTATCTGAAGTTGATTAATTTCATTATTGACTGCTGCAGTTTGTTTACCACAGCTACAATGTCACAGGTTAATTCTACTTGCTGTAGTCTTGATGCCGTATCTCCTAAATTATTGACTTTTGTGCATGCTACTCTTTCATTTTGTTTATTTACAGTAATAAATCTTCAACTTTGCTTAAAAATAAACAACACAGCACTGCTTAAGTGATTTAAATGTCACTCCAAGGGAAAAAGCTTACAACTGCAACAAACCTTTCCCCCAAAGTAATGTTACTTTCTAGAATGCTTAGTACCCCATTTGTTTCAGAGGTTATAGTCTGCTTTATGAAAAAAATAATTTTCTTGATACTTACATGACTGTTGTAATAGAAAAGTCTACTTAAATTCTTCAAAGTTCTCCCAAAGACCTCCAACCTGACCACACTCTGCTTTGTCTGAGTGTTTCTTGAAATTAATGAGGATCCCAGGGCGGGAATTGTACGGCTCTCTATGTGTCCTGTCATAAAGCTTGTTCTACTCAAGATCCATGTTGTGGGGTCAGGGAAATAGCCACTTGGAGCTGATGTCACTAAGCTGAGACAATCCTGCACTAAAGAAAGCTGGAGACTAAACTTCTCTAAATTGCTGGTTTTATTTCTATTAACATATCAATGAGAGAGTATTTAATCACCCAGTGTTTGATGTAAAGATTATAGATCTTTGTTAGGCCACAAAACTAACTATTCCTTATTTTTAAATTGTTCTTGAAGCTAAAAATGTTGGCAGCAAATGGAAGCTAAGCTTCTTATTGTGTTTGTAGATAAGAGAATGATGCATACATGTCTTGAATATCATTGCTTTTAAATGCCATTCTGATTTCTTTACATTCAGAAAAGTCATGTCTCTACACATAGCTTAAGAAGAAAATTATGTAAAGACTTCCCAGGATTTACATTGTCATATCAGTTCAAGAGTCACCACAAAGAGCAGTAAACATAATCTTTGACAGGTCCACAAAGTATATGTACAAATGCCTACTTTCAGAAAGACTCATCCTAATGTAGAATTTCATTACACACAGTAACAAGCTGCAATGTTGCAAAATTTTACATATAAATATTTTACCTAACACATTGATTTCACAAACTGTCTGTAAAGGTCTCTGCTGGAGGTATATTTAAAGTCTCATTGTAAAACAATTTAACACAGACTGTGACTTTTAAAAGTTTAAGAAATTATATAGGACTCTCTTTTTTTTTTTTTTTTCATGAAATGTTTACATATTAGTAAAAGATTTCACATGCAATTGAGTCAAAAACATAGATTTCATTTTCAGATTTGTCTACTTGGCCTAAAAAGGTCAAGGATCAGACAAAATAAGAAATCACAGAAAGAATACTGTATAAACATTTAAGAATAATCAACCAGACGTGTGCTTCTCATGGCAGCAGGCTTCTCCAGCAGCAGGCCCAAGGGCCCAGAGCTGGGTTGGAGCACAGATGGTCTGGAGCATAGGCAGCCAAACCAAGGATCCTCAGCAATGTCTTGGGAGTCCTGGCCAGGGAGGAGCAAATATGTTTTCAATAAAGAGTTTCTAGCACAGCCTCTTCATGCTGAGACCGGTAGTTTTCTGTTAGGCAACAGCTTTTCCCCCAGACTTCCTAGTGGAAAAGCTGGACATGAAAGTAATCATTTTTAAAAAGCATGGGATTTTTGAAGATGTATGGGAAAAAATAAGGGCAATGATCCTTCCTATGGAGTTGTGGAACCAGTTTTTTAAGGATTTGTATAATTGTTGAAAAATCTGATCACACTTAGAAAGGGACTGAGAAGAAATGACTTAATGCTGACTGTTAAGAAGATGACCACTATAGAAGGAGAAAAAGAAACATACCACTGTGCCAGTCATATGAGATAAATATTTAAAGACACTGATTTTCTTTGAGAAGTATTCTGAAAGAAGTTAAGTCATATCTATCATGTGTTCTGGTTTAGAGCAGAAAGTTATTGAAGTCATATAGCAATTTAACTGGCACTGTTCAGAGCATTGGCAGACCAGATAAAGTAGCATAAATGTTCTCTTCAAGATGCTATTTTACCTGCTCCATTAAAAATTAATAGATTGTCTCAAATGAATAATCTCCATAAATGTTTACTGTATTTGTGTCCTCAAATGGGAGACTACCTTCACTAATTTCTTAAGCATATCTATTTAGGCCTTCCAAAGGCCTATTTTGTCTCTAGAAAAGTCATGCATTTGGCTACACCAAAGCTATATACTTAAATTTGACCATGTTAATCCATGGGGTGGCTTTTTCAGATATATCAACATATAAGTAACAGTAGTTTAAAAAAATAAATGCTGTTGTAATATTTTGCATACTTTTATGAGTCTATTTGTCAAAAAAATTTAGTTAAGAAAATATAATGTCACCTGCCTTCCAGACCTCTCATTTCCTTCAGTTTAAGTAGAGGCTTCAAATTGGTTTTAGTGGGTTTTTTTGAGCTCTAAACTTGCTATGAACTCTTATCTTCTCACATGCCTTGAAATCTATTTAACAGCAGATCTGACACTCTTGGCAGATTTCAGAAGGAAATTTTAGCTATTGGAATGAGAAAGTGCAGAGTGGAGAACATTGTACCATAACACTCAAGGTCTTCTGCAGTGATAAAAACCTCTGTATATTATTCTTCCTACACAAAATTTTAGAGGAACAGAATAAAAACAAATGCATCCTAAAGTTCATTGATGGCTTTTTTAGTAAGTGACACATGGCAGGCTAACATCTGAAAGGAACAGGTTCAGTATCCACAATACCCAGTTTTAATGTCTCTTTTAAATAGCTGGTGTTTCCAGGGTGGTTTTTCCACACCTTGAGGGCACTACTTTCTGGCCCTGTCTGTCCTGGGCCCAGAGCATCACTCCACCATGCTCACAATCCAGACCCCATGTCAGCCCTTGGACTACAGGCACTGTCTCTGGTACCTCTCAGGGCAGTGAGGTGGTTCCCTGGGGCTCTCCTGGGTGGGCAACAGCAGGGCCTGGCAGACAGGACCTGTCCCATGCCCAGCCAGGAGTGGCCCCAGCCCTGGCAGAAGAAAACACAACCTGATGACTCAGAGATCAAGACCTGTCTGTCTTTAATATTTTGGCATGTGTTAGTGTTCTTTAAACTGGACTAATTCTATCTTTATTTTAAATAGAATGATAATATACTAATATGCTCACTGTAAATTGCTACCTCCCCATACCAGCAAGGTTCCAGTTTTGTCCTTCACAAATGCCACTGATTTTCTTTGGTGCTCTGATTTTAAATTTAATGTAAATACACTACTGTGTCTGAACATAAGTGAATGCAAAGGCTGATATCCAGCCAGCCTAACATTACGTAAATGGCATTCATCTTCAGACACCTCACATGGGAGTCACCTTAAAGTATCTGTATAACTGCATATATAGTTAAAAAATTCTGGGTTTGTTAGGGATTAAAACAAAATAAAACTTTTAAGCCATCTATCTGGCTTTTAGAAGACTTCTGAATGCAATAAAATTAGCATTCACTAGAACGGTATTTCCTGAAAAATACTTCAAGCTAACAAATAAAAACATAAATTTTTCAGGAGTAAACAATTAAAATTTTCAGCACCTTCCTCTTCCACTTGACAAATTATTTTGGTAACAAAGAAGCCTGCAAAATTTGGTCAGCCCTAGAGTGACATCTACAGCTCAGAAATATGTGCAAGAGAAGCAAAATTTACATCCACTCATCCAGCCTTAACTAGGAAGCAGGAGTGTACTAATGATGACTGATCTATGAATTTAAGATGTGAAAAGGGAATGCATTTTACCACAAAGCATCCTGATGGCCAGGCAGCAACAGAAATACCTCAGCCCACCTGTCAATTCAACTCTTTTACCAGTAGGTTTCTCAACTCTACTCCTTCCTCAAAAGTCTAGGAAGTTTTCATCTTGGAATAGGAAGAGAGTATCGATTAAGTGTAGCTGTGAAATGATCAGATCTACAGAATAGAGTCATCTGATAGTAATCTTTTTGGACAGAAAAAATAATAGAAAGGATAGCCTGAGCAGGAATGCAAAAGATACAGTGCAATTATTGTAAGACAACAAATCTTTACATCATCCTTGTAGATAAAATTCCATCACATGGTGATTGTGCAGTCTACAATACTGCTTGAACAATAATTAGCAGAATCAAGAATTCTAAGGCCAGAAAACAAAGTTTGATTTTTTTTGTTCTTAATCTGTTATGCTACTTAAAAGTTATTTTACAGGATAGAAGTGTTTTCAACTCATCAAAATAAGCAAACACTAAGAAATTTAAAAAAAAAAAAAAAGGTTAGTAGGCATTTCTGAAAGAGGAAAGCATTTAATATTGGCTTTAATACTGAGAGTAAACAAAATAATTCCACCCTGTTGATCAGGTCAATATTATCATTGACTAATTTGATCTGATGGTGTTTCAGGAACTGTATAAATGACATTTTTACCCCGAGGATTTCATCAATAGAATATAATTTAGTTATATGAAATGGATTAGTATGCTGAAAGTAAGAAGAGCTGTAAAGTTCATTAGAAGATAAGAGGTGGTGGTTGTAAGACTATTCATTATCTCTTTAGGCACAATAATCAATGATAATTAATTTGGAAATCTGAATCTATTATAGGTCAACTAGCTTTGAAATATGATACTCAAGTTATATTTTTTGCTAATATCAGGTTGTGAACAGTCAGTGCAGTAGTCTACTTACAGAAGATTGATAATTCCTTTGCATGTTGTTAAAACAGCTTTAGAAAAAATTACCATGGCCTATTAAAACACTTCTGTAAGAAAAAAATCCATAAATTTTCCTTTGGAAGTTTCTTTGGCTTGCTTTTTATGCTTTCAATTTTTTTAGTCTTTCAGTATCTAGAATAGTAAAATTCTGACTTTTGTGTACCAATGATATTATCCATGTGCGAGGATTTGCAGAAGTATACGGGTAGGAAGAATTAATTTTGAAGGTGACAGAAAAGATAGAAGGAAGAACAGGGGAAGTACCAAAATAAATAAAACATTTGCAATAGACTTACTGTCCTTGTCAGAGAAGAACAGATGGTTTTAAAAGATTTAAATATTGTGGACATGACAAGTTTATTCTTACAGAACATAAGCCAGAGATAAGCCAGTGTGAGTGAAGGTGAGATGAAAACACTAATTCATGATGACTGCTTTGTGTCATTCTAGCAACTTAGCCTTAAATGTGTATATGTCTTATAATTCAGAATAGATATAGAGCTCACTCATATCTATTCATATCTATCTCATATCTCTGCACTCTAGTTCAAATTAGGTAGGCTGCTACATCTATCATCTTTAAAATCAACCAAAAAAATCTGAATGGAAGACAATATTTCTTTTTTTTCAATGCTGATGCATGCAATGGGTACAAATTGAAATGCAGAAAATTCTATTTAAGATCAGAAAAATAATTTTAACTGTGAGGGTGATGAAACACCAGCCCAGTGAGGTTGTGGAGTCTCTGCCCTAGGAGATACTCAGAACCCAGCCAGACACGGTCCTGCACAACTTGTTCCAGCTGATCCTGGTTTCAGTAGAGGTCCTTTCCAACATGACTCTATGACAGTGTGATATAAAGCACTTTTATTGGACAGGGTAACATTTTTGTCAGATGAACATTTCCAGAAATTGTTATCTATATTTATTTACTGCTCAGGTTTAGGAAGGTTACATTAAAAATAGTCCTTCTAAGAACCAAGCCAACTATGTGTGTTTTCCAGCAGCTGCATTTTTTAAAGGATGTTAATTTAGATGTTTTTCTGGTTACATAGATGTATTAAATTACTTTTCAAACTATTATTTTTAATCCAATTGGTGCTCATGCTCCCAGAAGAGTGGTGTGAACATGTACCTGATTTATTTTAATAGGATCTGTTTAGCACAGATGAAAAAAGATATTTTTGATGTATTGCTCAGTAATATTCCTGCAAGACATAAAGTCTCTGGGGTAAATGAGAGGTACTCCAGAGAAGCTGAAATCCACTTTACATAGCTAAATGTTTGGAAATTGTATCTTCCTATAAAAAGCACACACAGTCATGCATTTCTGATAACCCAAGATGTTTCCTATGTCTCTGTAGAGGAAACTGAATTAAATAGATACTACTGAATTTAACATGAAATCATATGGGACTAGAAAAGCACTACATTTTGGTGGAGAAAATTAGCTACTTTTAAAAAGCTACAGAGAAAACAAGCAGAAAAGCATGTAATATAAGGTGTATGGAGAAAATGCTTTTATTTTCTTTGGATTATTCTAGTTGCTTTTGTTGTGGGTTTTTTGATTTATTTTTAGCTTAACCTTTTATTTTAAAAAAAGATTTCAATCATGATTTCTCTTGAATGCTATGAAAATACAAACTCATGACAAACAAGAATATCTTTCAGATAGAATGAAACTACAAAACAAAGTAGTTAGCAATTTATTTGATTTATAGACAACTTATTTTACTTAGAGAATGTTTTTTCTCTAGTTGTAGTGAGGTAACCACATGAAATCTCAGATGATGCTGTGTTATGAGCAAGTAATGTCGGTTTTGCAGCAATTATAACTGGTCTGCTAATTTTTAATGTGCCAATTCATTCCCATAAATAACACTTGCCTCAGAGAACTTATGTTGTTTAACACTGGAATCATATATTTCATTAAAAATAATANCAAGTAATGTCAGTTTTGCAGCAATTATGAACTAATTGCTAATTACTAATTGAGAACTAATGTTGTTTAACACTGGACTCATATATTTCATTAAAAATAATAATTTATATTTCAGTGACACTGATAAGCATCTATTGTTATCCCTTGTATTTTATATAAAGTACTTTTCAAATGTTCAGAAAAAAAACAAGGTTTGTTTGTTTCTTTGTTTCTGGTAATATATGTTTCCTTACCCTTTTTAGGTCATAGTGAAAAACTGAAATATATAGCAGGCTGTCCATAGATGCTTTTTGAATCAGTCCTATCGAACTAAGCAGCAATAAAGTCTTTGGACAAAAAAAAGATACACACTCATACTAAAGATTACAGTTCTCTTCATAAATAGGACTGACAGCAAACTGGTGGTTAAAACTTTTCAGGACATTCTCCCACATTACTTTCGCTCAGTATAAGGAAAGCAAGAAGAAAAAGGCAAACAGCAACCAAAAGTTGAATAGTTCATATTCCTACAAGAATCTGGATCAAGTATAAGAGCTTTACACCAGCTTTGATTGTCTTGTGTACTGTAAAGTGAAAGTTAAAAAACTGTTACTATTCCTTGTCTGGTCATCTTGATAACTTTCTACTATGAAATGAATCATTCAATGGGATGAAAGCAGTAGAAATTTGTTATATGGATTTTAATAAAACTTTTGACACCACTTCCAGTTGCTATTGGAAGATCATTATAGCCTGTGCCCATTATTTTCAAGGCACCTTGATTTCAGGTAGGTGTCCCACACTGGTTCCATTAGTCACCACTCTCACCATACTGCTCATCAGACTAAAGCCATCAGTATGGGCAAAGACTATTCTAAGACTTGCCAGACCATGGCAGGAGGATTAAGCCCAGTTTAGTACTCACCACACAATCAAGGATATTAGCAGGCCGCAGCAAATGCCCAAGAGGCCCTGGTGAGCAGGCAGACAGAACACAGATTTCGTGAGGAAACGTTGCACAACTGACTTGAGTCACTCTGGAGAAGAAAGGTTGATGAGGCTGCATCCTGCTCTGTTCAGCTGTCCTTCAACATCCTCAAGAAGACATAAACAGGCTCTTCTCACAGCTTCACACAAAAGTCACAAGAAGTCAGAAAATATGCTCAATTGACATCTGCAACCAATGGAACACAAAAGAACACCTGGGCCTCCTGGTGACTTCATGACGAAAGACGGGGAAAAGCCCAAGGGCCACAAAGTTTCTTTTTCCCCAGCTGTTACTGCTCTTGAACTGCCCAGGTGCATGCATCTGGTAGCAGAGTGGGAGTGAGCAAAGAAGCCTGATATCTTTCCTCTCTTGAAAGGAGATTCAGCTCAGAGATCACTAGATGCTCTTATAGCAGGGCAATACCCATGTTGGTAAGATTAAAAATTTTGCATCTCTTCTGAGCTATTAAATGGAAGTGAGCTATGCTAGTATAAATTTGCAAAGACATGACATAGTAAAAAGTATCACCTGTAAACATATAATTTGTAAGATTGTAGTGAATGTCATCCAGTGAAGCAGCAGCTTCTTCCGCTGCCCTGAAAAGGAAAATTCTAAGCATTTTTCTGGGTATGATCAAGACATTTTTGCCCCATTTTTCATAAATCACATGAGATTTTTGATCTCATTTGTACTAAGAAGGCAGATCTCTCAAACATAGTACAGATGAAATACTGTAGACAGAAGTTTCACTTCAAAAGAAAGTTACAGTCCAATACCACATTAAAGGCACCTAAATCCAGTACCACAAAGTGGTAAACAATTTAAGTCAGACACCTTAGATAGCCATAACAGCCCATTTCAAACAAATTTCAGCATTTTTGAGGACAATCAGCTGAGTATTTTCCCTGCTTCTTATTTGCATCAAACAGTATTGTTGCTAAAAAAAGAAGCAGCGTCCAGTTACCCCATGTGTGTCAAACAGAGAGACTAGCACAGTTTTGTTGATTTGTTAGTCTCCTTTAACAGGACAGATCTTCAGCAACACTGATTTATACAAAGCATTTGTGTTGTGGTTTTGAATATTACTCTGCATCTGTTATGGCAGCCATACAAAAAGTCAAATAAGTCTTTGTTTGATTCAAAACAGCTTCTATTGAAAGATATATAAGCTTTGTCTGCACAAAGACTGACACTGTTGGAAACAAACAGGAGCACAAGAGAATGTTATTTCCATTTTTGTGCAAAAGCTGTGCCTTCAGCCAGTCATTGTACACAAAGACCACAAGATGGTAGTCTTGTCTTGAAAAGTCATAGGCTCACTCGTTTTTCAGTATAAGGTAGTCCCCTTTGTGGCATCAGGAGACACTTTGAATTTTCAGTTCTTATCCTATTTCTCTGAAAAAACTTCTCACATACAAATAAAATTAAAGCAAATAGGGTCTCAATCTCAGCTCAGTTTTCAGCATGAAAGCATGATAGATGTTTAGGAAAATTAAGAAAGTTCATATATGAGTAGTAACTTCGGGAAATTCAGAAAATTAGTGCAGCTAAGAAATAACACTTTTATTTTAGTGGGGTAATGTTCTTTACTACAGGAAATTCATTATTGTAATTTGGGCCTAGGACTGATTGTTTCTTACTGTAGAAATAACTATGATGGATTATCTGTAATAAACTACTTCAGCTTCCATAGTACTAAAAATATGCTAAGCATCAGCAATTTTATAAATCTGGGAGATATTTACAAAGGTTTGATACAATCAAACATTTAATTAGAGGAGTCTAATAGCAGTTTTCCAGGTCCATGACTTATTCTCGCAGTTACTGGTTCTAACTAGATAGAGTAGCTAATTTCTTCTTTCTGTGCCTCAACCACTAGATGATGCAGTTTTATATAAGGAAAGGTGGAATTTAAAATACATTGTTTGAAATAAGTATACAAAGTCAATACTTACATCTGTATTCTAAACTAGCCCCCTAAAGGTACATGGGCTTCGAGGTGGAAACAGACAAGTAAACATTCATGAGAGTTCGATTTCTGTTCTGGCTCCTAATGCCAGAAAGTTGATGTAGCTTTTTGAGCTGTAAGTTTAGTTTCTTTGCCAAATGTGGTAGTAAACACCATGGTGAACAGTTATTTCAAGCATATGGAGAAAGAATGAATGGAGTTTTCTTCCGGAAATCCTGGGATACACTAATTTATTGAGATGCAGACAGATGAATCATCAGGTGCACAGCTTTTATTGACAAACTTTGTTTTGCAACTAATGAGGACCTCAGCAATCATTCCATACATACTTTGCCTTCATCCTCTTATATTATATTTTACTGTTGGTCTTACCATTGATGGTCTTGTTTCAAAAAGAACATATTTAAATTTCCTTAAGTCAAAATTTTTCATGTATTCAGGTTTTGATAATAATCATTGTGATGACTATTGCCAGATCTTTTTCTATTTTTTTTTTTTTTTAACGGCAAACTTCAGGCATTTATAAAAGTTTTTAAACACTTTCAAGTAATGCTGAAAAAAGCATGGTTTAGGATTCAGATGAAAATAAGAGACCTGCTGGTGGTCTACACTTAATCTATGACATCAGAAATGTTAGCTATGTCACAATGAGATGATATGGTTAGAAAGGATTTACAATTCTGTGGTGTCCAAGAGCTAGCACTCTACCACTTCTGGCAAAGAAAAGACTTTTCTCAGTTCTGCTAGCTGGGAATGACCAAAAGGCTCAGAAAGCTAGCACATCTTTGGGGAATTAGATGATTTAGGTAGCTAGCTAGGGGGCCACGGCAATAGAAGTTATTCTTATATCAGTTTGGTACATTTCAAACAAATTTTTTGGGTTTCCTGGTAACTTTATGGTTTGGTTCCCCACCCATCCATCCCACTAGTTTTGCAGAAAAAACCTTTTTCAGCAAATAACATATTCCAGAAATATATTACAAGGAATTCACTCCTCCAGAGTTAAGTTGCCGTAAATATTTTGGAATCTATAAACAAAAGCGAGCAATTATGGAATAACTTAACACAAAAATAAGGCTATGGATAATTTCTTCAGGGAAGGATATTTTATGTGTAAATAATTATATTCTACCTGAGTAGTTAGACTTCACATGTCTTTTCTAAGAAAAATAGTAAATGCCAAAACTATAAGAAATAGTCTGCAGAAGAACAAGCAAAATTGTTCAGCTCTGCTTTTGGGCTGGACACTTATATTTCCACCAGAATTTGAAAAGCATTTGAAGCACCTGCATCTTGTAGTTTAGTTTCCTTGAAAAAAAATCCAATTTATTTATACACCCCAAGGTTGCACATATTCATAGGCAGCTCCACTAAGAGAAATATTTAGAAGTTTCTATGAAAAGATTCAAAAGCAGCAAATTAAACCTGTAGAGAAATTATATCTTTTTTAAATAAAAAATATTATGAAGAGGATTTTTTAATAAATTACTTCATCGAGGCTTTCTTGTTTTACACCACAGCATAAATATGATGTACAGATAATTTCACACACATACACACAAATGCTCTCTAAACTTATTTGGATTAGAAATCCTCTAGTTACTCACAGATGACCAGATTAATTAATAAAAAATAGTTTTAAGATTACAGTGGTGAGGATGTATAGTTTTAAGATTATAGTAGTAAACAATGCACATTACAGATTGCCATCCTAATTTAGGAAAAAAGCTAAATAATTACCCTAGTTGAATTTTTTTTTTTTTTTTGCACCTTTTTGTCCCTTTAAGTTACTGACCATTGGCAGAAAAATAATTTTGTGGAGAAGAATTTTTTCTTTCCTTTTAGGCTTCTGTTTAAACAAAGTTTTCTTTTAAAAAACCTTAATACCTTGCTAAAATAAAAGCTAAAAATAATTCTAGAATTCCATCATATGCACCTTCAATCAGTTCAACATTGATTCCTCAGAACAAATGGGAAGCTAATGATTATCACTCATTGATTCAAAATGAGAAGTTGACCCTGTAGTTCTGTTCCCTAAAATAGCCACCTTCTTGTTGCTGGCTAGTTCGTCCTTCCCTCCTCTACTGCTATGTCTTTCCTTTTACAATATTAGATGGCTTTTGACTTAATGGACAGATTTTCAGAGTGCTGTCTGGTTATATCTGACTGACAGAAAAGTGGACCTAATCATTCTCCAGAAGTTCTGGATTAAACAGCTGTACAAATGTTAGAAAGCAGAAGAGGCACATCAATATATTACAAAACAGAGCTGTTTTGTCTGTTTCATAGGTTTGTAAGAAGACAGCTAAACTGGTCCACTTTATGTTAGGGGTCCAAATATTTTGATATACTAAAGCTATTAATCATTAATTTGTGAAAGACAAGTTACAAACATATATTCCAAAGCCTGTTCTCCCTCAGCTTCAAGTAGAACAGAGTGACCACCTCTGTTATTGCCAGCTCAGAGAGCCAAGAGTTTGGTCTTTGCTGAGATTCCCACTCTTCAAATAGACTTTGATAGCATCAGGAAAATCTTTCTTACTAGAACAATCCTCTCCTGCATGTCTTTTGGCCCTTGCAGTTTATTCACATAGCCACTGGATGACACTGCTAACAATGGCTATTTTTTAAAATGTAAAGATTTCAGTGCTTTCTGTTTGCTGACCAGCTTTTCACTTTTTCATCAATGATCACAAAATGACATTTTTAGACTCCCTGACAAATAAGGAGCGGGGTCACCTTAGACATCTACTGTGGACAGCAGGTAAAGACTTTCACACTTTTTCCCATGGAATTTCTTCCTGTTGGCTGGGTAAAAAAACTGCCTGGATGATGGAGCCCAGAGAGTGGTGGGGAATGGAATTACATCCAGTTGGTGGCCAGTCACAAGTGGTGTTCCCCAGGGCTCAGTGCTGGGGCCAGCCCTGTTAAGTATCTTTCTCAATGATTTGGACAAGTGGATAAAGCGCACCTTCAGTCAGTTTGCAGATGACACCAAGCAGGGCTGGAGTGTTGATCTGCTGGAGTGTAGGAAGCCTCTGGATGGGTTGGATTGATGGGCCAAGGCAATTTGTATAAGGTTCAACAAGGCAAAGTGCTGTGTCCTGCACTTAGGTCACAACAACTCCAGGCAGCACTTACACACATGGGAAAAAGTGTCTGGAAGTGGCCCAGTGGAAAAGGACCTGGAGTTTAAAGCATAAGTCTTATGAGGAGTGGATGAGGGAGTTGGGGTTGTTTAGCCTGAAGAAAAAAAGGCTGAGGGGAGACATTATTACTGAACAACCTGAAAGGAGGCTGTAGCCAGCTGGGTGTTGATCCTTCCTTCCATATGTTCTGCTATAAGACAGAGGAAACAGGCTCAAGTTGCATCAGGGGAAGTTTATATTTTATAAAAAGGAAAAATTTTTCACTGGAAGCGTTGTCCAACAGTGGAAAAGGCTGCTCAGGGAAGTGGTGGAATCACCATCACATATTTAGAAGTCTTGTAGATGTGGCACTTACAGACATCGTTCAGTGGTAGCCTTGGCAGTGCTGGATTCGTGGTTGGATTCTTAAAGATCTTTTGTAAGTGTTTGTGTGAATGTACAATTTTGTACTAATTTTCTTTCATCTTTTCCAAACCCAGTGCTTTACCATCTTTATTTTGTCTTCTAGACTCCTGATTATGCATTTGGTTCTGTTTAGTAAATAAAATGTCAATTATATGTCCATTGTCTCTGAATACCAGTCTTCAGTTTAAGAATTGTCACGATTAGGGACCATGGCTCATGTATGAAGAAATTATACCAAAAAAAAAAATCTTCACTGGTACATGCACCTTTCGCTTTATTAAATTTTTAAAACACACTGTAGAGTCTCCTTTTTTTTACTGAGATGCTTCAGAAATTCAGAGGATTTTGGCAACTAAATATGTCTCAGTCATCAAGATGCTTCCCTATATGGAATTGAATAAGGTTCACCCATATTTTCATATCACAATAGAATGATTTTCAGAATTACATTGTGTTATTATAGCATAAATGCCATCTCTATGCAAGAGCGAATACTGAGTAGATATTGCTAGCTAATTTCTGATCAAATGATCAACATTCAACTAACAAAACTACTCACAATTGCTTGTGGAATGACCAACATGTAGAAATTTCCTCAAAATTACAATGTCAAGCATGTGAAGTTACAGCCTTGTTAGCAAACACTACTGTGATTTTGGTCTCTTCTAGAGAGTCTTCAACTGTGGCATCACTTATATCACATTGAATTCTGAAAAAAATCAGGAAAAAACCCTCATTATCTCAGATGTACAAGAATGTCAACATAGCCCACAAAATAAATTTTCCACTTACATTCACCATGGAAAACTTTCTTCAGAACATAATAGCTTTTAAAATTAATGTCTAATATTTAAATGCTCTTAACCTAAAGGTATAATGATGAATATGGATAAAAGACTCAAATACTCTCACTAACAAGATCCTAGGTTCCATCAGAGAAGAAAAGCTAATTTGCATTCCTAAATTTCAAGAGGAAATTATCATAGGAAAGAAAAAACAGTGGGTTTGAGTAGTACTGCTTAGGCAGGTTATGTAACTATTGTGTCTAGTTGTGAATTCTAGTAGTGTAGCAACTTATGAAAATCAGGAAAATTATTTCTTACACTCTACTCCACCTGTATATAGAATTAGATTTTTAACCATGTCCCTTTTAAAAGTTATATATTTAGTACTACCATTTAAAATTACAGGAGAAAATATTTGCTATTGATTTATATATTCTGCATCTCTTGGAAAGTCTAGGACAAATTTTATGTAGCTCTTTTTTACAGCTTGAAATCTAATGCTAAGAAGTAATAAAAATATTTACTCAGTTTTACAGAGGTATAATCAATAAACCCATAATCCAAAGATGATTTCTTTCTCTATTTGGGAGATTCAAAGAAAACATCAAGCTTTCTTTTCTTTTTTTAATCTGTTATACAGATGTGGATGCTCAATTGCTCTTTGCCCATTCAGACCAAGTTCACCACAAGGGACTGGTAGGTAGCATCCAGAGTCTGTGCATCTGGGGATCAAATCAAATAACAAATGTGCAAGAAATAAGAGCTATTAATAAAAACCATACTTATTCAAGATTTTATTCATGTTTACCTCTTTAAAAAATTTATTTTCTCGTGTCATCCTCAGTTAGCTTTTTTTGTAAAGAGCTTTTTTGGAAAGAGGGCATCTGTTTTGTTACAGTCCAGCCCTTACCTGGAAACAGATCACAGGGCAAGCCAAACATTATTCTTCAAGAAGTCTCACCAAGGCATTCTTGGGTCTCTAATTACCTTTCTCATAGCAAGAGGCAGTACTGTGCCCCTTCAAAAACATGTTCAGATAATTTAATTAAGTTTTACATTTGAGCCTTTAACTGATGAACTCATAAAACATTTGCTGACTGAAGGTCTCCTTTATGGTTTAGGGTTTTTTTTTTTTAACACGTGGTACAAGAGCTAATTCACACATTTGGCTGTGTTTGTCTCTCTCCTGTATATGAGAACAAATTCTCAAAATGTGGCTAGAAGTCAACGATATTTAAGAAACCAACAAAAAAGTTTTACAGAAGTAAGCCTGATTTTTTTTGCTTTGGATTTAGTTGGCTTTACACAATCTGTTGCACAGACTTTTAGTGATAATGCCACTGTTTTTTCTTAGCTATTTGTATTCTAAGTCACAGCATTTTCTAGCTGTATGACTAAACCCTAGATAGAATAGTTCTGTTCTTATTGACTTTAATGAATTTATAGAATATTGTGTCTTTTAAATTTTGTGACTTTCTTCTTACTAATTTAAATCACCTTTCCTAACTTACATTTCTTCTCTTGACAGATTTTGTTTAATTACTGTAAAACAGGAGCATGCTCAGAAGAGGATAAATTTACATCATTATTTTTTACCATTCTTTGATTGTTCTTTTCTAGGAGGATTCCTGTTAGGGCCTCACAACAGGAGTATTTCCTGCAAGAAAAACATTTACCAGAATTTTGATAAGTTCAACATGACAAAGGGAATGTTTCTGTTGGTCTTTGTAAATTCTTTCCTTGGCATTTTCTGATCTTCTTATGGTTGAATAACTCATATTTTGAAATATACAATCTCATATTACTTCCTGGTGTAATATGGTAAAATTCCTGGCAATTTCAAAGATTGATTAAACAACTGCAAGGCATCTACACAGAGATATATCTCAGTGAGTTTGCTTTGGTTGCATTTCCTAAATAGGGATGGACTAATCTAATGTTAAATTTGTCCTAATTTATCTTTGTAAACTGGGAGTTGGCTCAGATTTCTTCCAGGCCTTCAGATCTTATTTGGAGGCAGAACTTCCTGAAAAGGTGGTTTCGAATAGCTGGGTAGTCCCTTGACATATGAAGATCAACAGGAGATTTTACTCATCCAATTCATCAGGACTTTTGGCTAGAATCAATACCAACTTTACTAGTTTAGCTGTTAAAAACAGTAATAATTGAAATGTTAGCACTACCTCTCTTTCCTATGATTCTGGACATTGCTCAGGTATTCTGAGAGCTATTATAAACACTGATAGATTGAATTTCTCAACTTTTATGGTTCTTGAGTTTAATAGCTTGCCAAAATTGAATGGTTTTAAAACTGACCTCCATATTTTGAATAAAAAATATCCCATTATAATAATTGTAAGTATTAAATATTTTCTTCCCTTAAATGGACAGTAATAGTATTTACTGCTTATCAAACATAACTTCCTTTTGTGACAGGGTAACTCACCTGATCAACAGCAAAAAGTATTTTAAAAATTTCATTCAGATTATGAGCCAGGATGGAATGAATGCCATGATGGCACCTCCCTGAGTGGAGTATGGTATCATATAGCACACTATGTTTAAAAAAACTGAACCAAACCAAACCAAATAAATAAATAAATGGAAGCAACCAAACTACAAGTGAGTATGGTCTTGTTAGGTAAGGCAAAGCACCACATCAAAGTGACTTGACCAGAAAAAAAGTAAACATTTCTGAAGAAAGATTTTTAGTTTCTGCAGATTCTCCATTGCTTCTCCAGATGCAATGTGTGATTTTCAGCACACGTTTCCAATGTGCCAAAAGGCAAGTCAGAAATTTCAACCTATGAGGCTTTGGACATTTGGTTGAAATGGCTATATGAAATTCAGCTATGTGAAAAACGAGTGCATGTTTTGTCTCCAGCTGTTTTGTTCAAAACAGGTGGAAACCTTTCTTAAGAAAAGATTATTTGAGAGGACAATTTATTTAAAGAAAGACAAAGGTTTGGTTAAAGAATGTGAAAATTTGCAGTTGAGATTTGGTCATTGTACTGGAACAAAAGCAAGGGAACCATGAACAGAGTTATAGACATAAATATAAAGAAATAGATTAGATAGATAGATAGATAGATAGATAGATAGATAGATAGATAGATAGATAGATAGATAGATAGATAGATGACAGATTTATTTTAATTCCTCAGAAATAATAATTCAACAAAAATACAACAGATATCATGAGCAATACTTTAAAAACCTGAGTAGGGAATCGATGAACAAAATCACAGAAAGGTGCCATGGTCTGAAAAGAGAGATGTACCTATAGTCAAATGCTAAGGGAGAACTGATACGCATGTCCTTTCAAATGCCAAACAGTCTGTTGTGTGAAAGAGTGTTCATATTTATATTTCTTGTTGCCAGAAATAAAGGCCTGAATGTCAACAATGGGGACTGTTTGTAATATTTTAGAGCAAGTGATGCCAATAAGAAATTTATGTAAAATGTAACAGGCGTGCAAAGGAAAAAAAATTATGGAACTGAACTAAATCCAAAAAACATGGTAGGGTATTCACATGAAAAAATGATGCAAATGTGTCTCTCAAAGTGTATAAGCCAGCTAAAAAAGTATTTTTTAAATTTAAACCAGTTATGGTGTTATTCTTACACTGACAGTTTACATATTTCTTCATTAAATTGTAACAGTATCCCTGCAAGAAACATAATTAAACATCCTGCTTTTGTTTAGATTTTTTTTTTTCCCAAGAATCTAGTAAAATTCTAAAGCTTGCAAAACTTAATAGCATGAAATATGCATCACATGGGAAACTCACAGTGTTTCCTATGTACATTCAATCTGAGTTTCAGGAGTAAGGTAAGCCATGTAACTCAAAGGCATATCTTAACATGAGCTTATCTCGTTCAAATTTTGGAGCTTGTCTAATTTGTCTCAGCTGTCTCACTTTCCTTTGTATGTCTCACAGGACAAGATTATGCAACATCATTTTCCTGTTACAAAATATTTAAAATTAGACTTGTTGCTTGCATGCATAGCTTTTACTTTCCCTTTTAATCTTCCTTTATCTCAAACCATGAGTTTTCTCACTTCTCCAGTTCTCTCCTCCATCCCACCCAAAAGAGCGAGCAAGCAGCTTCATGGGGCTTAGTTGTCAGCTGGTGTTAAACCAAGTCAGTCTTAAAAATTACCTGTATAATTCTGTTTTGATCTCTTCATTCATATTATTTAACCTTTTAACACATTTATTAAGGCCATCTGTATCAGAAGGAAACTTTTGAGGGTAGGAAACTAACTTGCTTGTTTATCAAACCTCACTGGCTCAGATTTTTCTGTAATTACAGTTCCTTCAAAGTTGTCATTCCATGAGTATAGAGTCATCACATCTATGTTTCCTGGATTTTTCGTTATTTATTTTCTTATTTCACTCCCTGAAGTCACTTATCTCTGTTACTAACATGGGGCAAATGTGAAATTATTGAATCTTGAAATATCTGTGAATTAGAACAAGTTGTTTGTCCCAACTCATTATATAAACACAGCAAATGAATGTTTTAGGGCACTGGTTAGTTGAAGGCAGAATATGAATTCTGTATGAAAGCATCTCATCAACTTTTACGAGGTTCAAAAAATACAGAACTTTCTGCACAAGACAATTAAAAAAATATATTCTTGTAAGAAGAAATGTTACAGTATAAGAGCTGTAACTCTGTGGGAAAATTGAGTGACTGATTAATAATATATCATATGGCCAACCAGAATTTAAAATTTGTTTACATAGTCATCATTTGAGGTCTTAAAACTACATATTTGCATTTATCTGTTTACTCCTACTTGTTTCAGTGAGACATTTTGGGAACCAGTGACAGCAGTCCCTTTCTCAATCCCTTTCTCTGTTTTGCTGTCTGCCAACACCTCATATTCTCAATTGTGTTAGGCTCTTGTGACCCTCCTCAAGACAACTTTGTAAGCAAGCAAATTACAGAGCTCTGTGCTTTTATCAGGTATGCAATGTGACAGTTTTGATGATAAAGCCCCAAAAGGGAAAACAGCCTGCAGGTCACTGTGCTATTGTAAAATGATAGAAACAATATAATTAGGTTAAAGAGCTTAAAACATTACTCAAAGCATTGTGTAGAAAAACTTCACAAGCCTTAGTAGTATAATATTTGATGACAGTTCTATCTAGAGGATTTGTAACAGATACATGTTCACATTTGAGGATTAAAAAAAATAATTTCAAAACTGAAATATAATAAGTACTACCTTGGTTAAAAGACTATTTAGTGATGTAACTTTACATGTTTGAACATATAGGCTTCTGTCTATATTTCTTTTCCCCATGTAGAAAAACAAAAAAAAATCTACTTATGTCTATTTTAAGAAGATCAATATAGTATCATGAATAACAACAATGGTAAGTTCAAATAAAGTGAATAACTCAAGAGTGCTTTAACTACTATATATTCATAGTATTTTTGCTGAGTCACAACACAAATAGAAAATAGATTTGAGGAATTCAGTCTCAGCTTTAACAGAAAACATGCAATTCCAAATCAAGTTTCCCAGGGCCATTGTAATTCCCTAAATATTCAGGCTCACAAAACTTTTGAGGGCTCCTTGGTGTTTGAAGGAAGACATGACCTTTTACATCAAACAGAAGATTAAAACCCGAAGCCTTCAGATGTCAGGATTAGTAATCAGTGCAATATGAGTAGGAGCACTCTGGCTGGAGGAACAATCGATCACTCGCCACTGTGGGAGCTGGTTTCCTCCAGCTGGGGCTCCCCATTATCTCAGGTAGCAGCAGTGAGCATACAACTGCTGCAGCAGCCAAGTGCTGTGGCCAACAAGCAACACATCACTGCTGGAAAATATGTTCAGTGCTCAGTGTTTCTGACCACTAAGACTACACAGGAGCAAAAGCACTTTTATACCACTGCTTAAACTATATGTGCCCTCTGCAGTGTAAGCCTTAGTCAGCTTAGACTTCTGCTTTAGCCATTTTTCAGAAATGGTGACTGTATAATGCTACTGAAAAAGGCAGTAGTTCAAAAAATAAGAAATTTCTTCCCAGATAAAAGAAATTTCAATGCAATAAATGTGAAAATATTGAATGTATCGTTTGCAATCTGATCTTTTACACTTTGTCCAGCCAACAGGAAATTATGATGTGGCTAAATTCACTCCCTTTTCTTCATCCTAGGAAATGGATGTCTCAGTATCTCAGTCTCAGAGTTACTGTGTATCTCCAGAGGCGTAAAAAAATCAAAGTGGAAATATGCAAAGAGCTCCTGAAGAATGTTGAATTTCAAAAATTACTAAACTTCATTACTGGAGAAATTTAGAATATACATGGACTTGAGAATTCACAGAAATCACATTATTAAATAATATACATATCAAATTCAGACACAGGAAATTATGTATCAAATAGTAATTCACTTTTAGAAAGGTATGCCACATTGACTGTGCTCTAGTTAGGAGACTAAATATGCCTGAGTTCATTCTCTAGTCCTGAGGCCAGCTGCCACTGAACAGCCTGGATACCTAAAATTAAACTTACTTATCCTTTGAAACAGATTCACATACTAACTTTCAGCTGGGAATGATTCCTGGAAATGATCAGTCTAGCTTGCAGACTGCACCCACGAATAACCTGAGGGACAGGCCAGAGGCACACAAGCTGTTGTTCTAACAGTTTGGTGATACAGGATGCTCCTGGTCCCTATTTAATTTACAGCTATAGATGCAGCCTACAGATCCTCTATTTTCAGCATTTAAAGTATAAATATCACCCAAAAGTATGACAATACAAGACTAATTCAAGTAAAAACTTTGCAAATTAGGTGAGTTACATTTGTTTATTTTGCGTAAGTATGTACAAAGCTTGATATAATCCTAGGGTGAATGAAAAGCACATCAGCTCACCAATAAAACCCACCACACTGGACTTTAAGAGTACTATTTCAAAGTGAAAACAATTAGGTATCTAGTTTTTATAGTAACCTTTAAAAATTCTGGTAAAGGTGTCTTAAGGAAATATTGTACATTTCAAATATACACCTCAATTTATGCTATTTTTTCTGGATTGTCTGTATATGAACTTTTGCTTGAATTTCCAGATCATAGTCACCATGCTATTAAGTCAAATACCCTGTCCTAAACAGAGACTGTTCTCAAACTTTCAGACTATAAAAGAACACAAAACCAATTGCTAACAGATACAACATAACCCTCTTAGATGAGTCTTGTGATTGGCGTTTAGCCAGACATGTAAGATACAACTTTGCAAATAATAAAAAAAAAAAAAAAATCACCACAAAAGAAAACAAACCCAATGAAAACCAAGCAAACAAAACAAGGAAAGAACCAGAAAAAAAACCTGAAAAACTAAACTTCCATGGGGAAAGGAATTTAAAAAATATCTTCTGCTTAAATTTTGACATAAAAACTTCAAAAGGAGGTGCTGTACCAAAGGCAAAAACAAAAACAAAAACAAAACAAACAAAACAAAAAAAAAAAAAAAACAAAAAAAAAAAAAAAAAAAAAAAATTTGCCAAATTTAAAACCATCCAAAGGCAGGGGCATGTCCCATGTAGTGCATAGACAGGGAGCACAGCTTGGAAAAATTGCC
>VZRH01002888.1:1098924-1222648 GCA_013397555.1 Urocynchramus pylzowi
AAAAAAAAAAAAAAAAAAAAAAAAAAAAAAAAAAAAAAAAAAAAAAAAAAAAAAAAAAAAAAAAAAAAGAAAATTTGCCACATGTTTCAGATATCTGTACTTGTATATATCTGTATTTGAAGGAAAAAAATTATTTTAAACAATAATTCTTGCTCATCTCTTACTTTGCTAACATTATTCAACACTGCTATTTTTAGAAGCTATCTATTACATTGCTTTACTTTTCTTAAACTTACAGTTCCACAGCTGTTTAATCTAAGACAGAGGTGCTTGCCATCCCCTGTCTTCCTTATGCCAGTACTAGGACCCATGCAGCCAGATGGTTCAAAATTAGTCAATTTGTCCTAATTTTCCTTCTGGGTGAGATTCTGCATCTACTTTATTGTGCTTCCAAATATCCATTACAGCTAACATGAGTGGGCTGGAAAACCCAGCCAGAAACAAGGAGAGAGAAGGAGTATAAGGCCAAAGTGGAAATAGGGGTAAGCTTCTTATGGCAGCAGATTATTCAGTTGCTTCATGGCACTTGCCTTAGTTTAAGTAAATTTCAAGTTTATTGGCTATTAAATGTTTTCTATGCTATTCAATCATTCATCAGATAAAATTGTTCAGCTTCTCATCAAAAATTTTCTCCCTAAGAAGGAGTAACTATAAAATCATAGCATCATCCCTTCCTCTTAAGAATAGCCTTATATATAATGTAATTTGAAATAATTTAAATCAATACAATAACATATTTCCAAACAAAAAGTAGTTATATGAGAACCTTCAATAGCAAATATTTATAATCAAACCAAGAATTCTCCTTATGCCCAGATCTTAAATTAATATTCATTGAAGTCTTCTCAGAGGTGTTTCCTCTAGGCTGGAAATGTACTGGAAAAAAGAGTTATACAAAACTTATGGGGAGACAATGTCAAGTGAAGTTCAGGTAAACAATATTCCCTGCTTTTCTCTTGTCTACCAAGCCAGTCTTTTTATCATAGAAATTGATCAGGTAATTCAATATTACAGTGCAAATAGAACTTCAGAGAGACACCTGAGCTCTTCCACTTTAAAAATTCTTTATTTAAAGAATAAATATATCAATATACATATCAGGGTTCCTCAGCATAATGAGCAACATAGGGAAAAAAAAAAAAAGTATATTAAAATCCCTCTTTTTTCATTACACCTTGGTTTACTGAAATATTTCCTTTCATTTGTTACTATACTTGCAAATATGCACTCCAAGTTTCCTTTTTTAATACAAGTGAAAACTTTCAGACCTGTGGGAATGTATGCAAGGGAGAATGCCTTTACTTTCTGCTTTATTAAAACACCACTAAGGCCCCATGAAAACCTTAGTGTCTCCCTGGAAAGCTCTGATGTTCCCACACTGTTCAGCAGGGATTGAAAGTTGAACCTGAAAGACAAACATATAACAGATAGAGTCTTGTGATGAACAAAAACTCTTCCAAGCATAATAAAATCATAATCTTTTGCAAAATTCACTCCTATGAGCTCCCCCCTCCCACCAGCTTTATTTAAAGGAAGATGCTTACTGATAAGTTTCAGATTTATGATTGCAGATTTTTTTCCAGTGATTGCAGCTCTTTAGGTGGCCCAGATCTTGGCTCTGCTGAGACATCCTGGGTTCTTTGAAGAGTAGATAAAGAGATTACCCAGATCCCAAGCTAGTGAGCATTGGATAGTAGAGGCAATGGATATGTTGAGGAGAATTGGGAAGACAACAGAACCCAGTTTCTTTTTTTGGAAAATAAATAGATTCTTGAACAATACTTTAAAATTATTAAAAAGGCTTGGGAGATTTATAAGAACAACAGAGCAGAAAGAGAAAGATAGAGGGGGAAGAAGACCCCAAGAACTGGTAGGAGAAATTTGGCCTAGGTTCAAATGGGTGTTAAGCACCGAGCAGAAGCAAGTAAATATAACAGAGTCAGACCAGGAGACAGCTGAATGCTGGGGGAAAGGCTGACAGAGAAAAAGGGGCATCATTAAGTGGAAACAGGATTTTCTGCATACAGGGACTAGAAGAGCAGCCTAAGAAAAAAAAACAGTCTTTGCAAAATGAGAACAATGGAATAGTGATGAAGAAAATAACATGGGAAGGAGATAGGCAGAAAGCCCCAGCTATATAAAAAATGAGGGTTCAGCAAATTTCATAACATCTGGCAAAACACATAACATCCACTCATGGATACTATTTTCTTCCATACAAGGTAGTATCAGCTAGGGCTGGCAGTTGCCCCATGATCCAGGCTGCTTGACTCAAAATGCTTTGTTAACATATACAATACTGTATCAAAAACATTGGTGATTTCATTTTTTGTGCACAACTCACTCTAATGATGTTTTTGCACACATCTGCCAGAGGACTACCACTTCCTCTTGTTCCCAAGAGGGACACTTCTCATTAAAAAGGCAGCTTTTGTATAGTTTATTCTCTTTTTCAGTGTCATTCCTAAGTCTTATTTATCATACACTGTTTGATTCCACTTTGAAGAATGACTTGATGAATTGTGAATTTCCCTGGGGCTCTTCACTGCCCCATCATTATAGTATTTGAAGACTTTGCCAGATGATGTATATCTTTACAACACCTTCTAAGTGAGGAAGCACTCTAATCAGAGTTTGAAGAAAGAACTGTAAGAGCTTCTAATAATTCTGTGTACCCATACAGACCATGCATTCCAAACCCAGTTTGAATAGATTCAAATTCCCTGTTTGAATAGAATTGATATTGCAACTCTGAGCATTCAGCCATTGGCAATTTAGTCTTTAGAATCTCAAACTAATCACTCTAAAATGAAGGACACCATCCAAAATGTTTAGGCAGGTTTCCTAGCATTGCATATACTGATAGAGAAACTGGAGGGATGTAAGTTTTTTCGCTTTTGTGACTTTCTGTTTTGTGGACTATGAAATTATCTGTTGCCTTCATAAATACTCCCTCAGCTGCACAGGAACACACAGGCTGAAACCCAGAAAGTGCTTGGCTAATAGCTTTAACCATTGATTTTTGTTCATAAATCTATTCAATACATTATTTCTAACTTCTGGGTTTTTTCAAAGGAAGTCAAGGTGGTTAAATATTTCCATTTAAGAAATTTTATAATAAGATTAATACTAGGAATCCTATACAGATATTTAAAAACCTAGATAGATAACCACATAAAACAAATGCATGTGCTCCAACCTAGTTGATTCTGTGATTCTGTTCCATACGAAGTCAGTCAACTTTTAACCTTTCTCTTCTATGAGAGAAAAGGAAGAAAATAACAAAAAAAAAGGAGAGAGGCAAAGTATTGTTAGATAAAGAAATAATTTCTCTCCTCACAACAGTAATTACATAACAGTAGGAAGATGACGCTCAATACATACAGCTTCCCTTCATGACAGGTCTTTGAGGCACATTTATTCAGTGCAAGAGTGGATATAGAGGTATAAGTACACAAAACTATATTGATAAAAAAAAAATCTACACAAAGCAACTGTAGCTCCAATTAAAAAAATACCCTGTCGCTGCTAGGGATATTTTCCTTCTTATGTGTTCTTCCTCTACATCCGAATTATGCATGATTTCTATATTTAATTTGCCCACTTAATAAGGAAAATGCTGATGTTAAGATCTTTTTGAAAATATATGCTGAATTATCCCTAGGAAAATGCACTGCTTCAATTAAACTCTGATACTCTCATCTTCAACAAATCAGAATTTTCATATCACCAGAATTTAAGCCCTTTTTTATCATAAAACATATTACAGGAATTTTAGATTTTCTCATTTGAACTGCTCATAGCAACAAGCAAACACATGTAGCCTACAGACTAATCATATAATATAAGCCTGAAGTGAGTCTTCCTTGCCTGCTTTAACCTGATCTAGATGGCATTGACAATTTGGGCCTACAAGGGTCTATATTTCATCTATAGGTTAAGTATCAAAGCATCTTCTAAATCTGATAGTACAGGGAAAGGTTAAACTGTTAACAGATTTTGCCAGTTTCTCTGAATCCTTCCAAAATTTTCTCCCTCACTTTTTGGCAAATCTTATTTCTATATCCTTTAACATGCTTTTTCAAACTCATGATCTCAGCAGATCATGGAATTATTGAGAAACATACATTTAATAATTAATTTTCGTGTATGAACGAAATCAGTGAAATCAGTGTAAATCTGATTTCAGAAAACCTCTTTTTCCATCTATAGAGTTATCAGGTGTCTGCAGTTTTACGCTGAAGAAAAAGAAACCTTTATTGCCTCTTTTTTGCAATCTGATAAATTAAAATAATAAGTCTGTCCACTAAGGAAAGAATGGTTCCGTCTTTTTTATACCAAAGTATCAAAACTACTATCTATTTTCTTTTTTACAAGTATGTCCCAAAGTATTTGAACACACAGATTTTATTTTTGTTTGTTTTTGTTTTAGTTCAGTAGAATAGGTTTATTGCCTTTAAAAGTTTATTTCCAAGTTCCTGAGTAGCAAGCTACATCTATGTGATTATCTTATTCCAGCCTATGAAGAATACAGTTCTGGGACCTAATTCCAATTATTTAACTTATCAACAGTGAATTCAATGAAGTTTAAAGCTTTCATTTCAGGTGACTATGTTGAAAGAATTCTTTGGGTTTTTTTTCCTGTATGTCAAACACATCTAGTTTTCATTCTGTCCTCTGATTAAAATTAATGAGTTACATGCTTCTACATCAAAATAACAATAAATTAATTTTCACTCTTTTTAAAATAAATATTTTCAAATTATCCCTTCCTTCCTGATATTAGTTTACAATTAGCACATTTAACTTCAAAGGGCTCCAAAAGGAGCTGTAGATGGATAGTAAAAAATTAATATATTTTCTTATATATCTTTCTGCAAAGAACTGTTTTTAAAAGCCTACTTCAGCTACTCTGCTGATTATACAAAATTTTGTTGTATACATACTAATTTTGTAGCCTAGTGTAAAATTGGGTCATATAGTCTAACCCAATCCAAGATTCAAATTAAACTAAGTTTTTTTTTGCACTTTCTTCCAAAGCCAGACATATAAAGGTCTAAGTAAAGACAAAATTTTGGAAATGGTTGTGCATATATTCATGTGTCTTCTCTGTAAGGTCATGCATTATTTATCTTCCTGGAATTAAACCCTACAATTACAGCAGTCATAAAAAGTTTTTGAACTGGATTTTTAGCACTATATAATTGGTCATATTGATCACATTGCCTGCAGTGCTATTTTTACAGACAAAAATTAAATCAATATTAGGATCCAAAATAGCAAAATTGGTCTTAGCACTGCTTTTGCAACACTTTTTAGAAAAAATGTAGCATTGACTACTGTTAGATCCTGTAAAAAAACATACAGCTTTATATTTCTTGATTTTTTGTGTGGTTTTGAGGTTTTGGTTTTTTTGTTTGTGTTTTTTTGTTTGTTTGTTTTATTTGGGTTTTTTTGGGTTTTTTTGTTGGTTTGTTTCTGGGGGTTTTTTTGTTGCTTTGTTAATTTGATTTTTGGGTTGTTTTTTATTCCTCCCAGAAAATCAAGCTTTCCTCAAAATCCAAGAAAGAATGACTACATAGTTACCTACAGAACACATCTTTCCTGAAAGATCTGGTCTCTATGTTGAGCAGGTTTTATGGTATAACTTGTACAGCTAGTGCTTGCCTTTCTGGATGAGGAAAGCAGATTGAAATCTGGAAAATGTCTCAGGTGAGAAACGCCAAAAAAAAGGGTCTCCAAGCCTGTGGTACTCATACAAAACCATTTACTCACCACATTAAAACCATAAGACTAAACCAGTCTTTAGACTGATTTAGGCAGTTTAGTTTATATCCTCCAGTCCTCTTCTCACCAGTCTTGTAAAATGGGAAGTAGTCTGACCAGCTTTTTTTTGCTATTCAAAGTTGCTCACCAAAATAATTATGCAACAGAAGGAGTTACATTTGTCTTCAAGTAAAAGACACTCACTTCAGCACTAGAAGAGGTGTTAGAGGACACCAAGAATTGAGAAAGAAGCATTTATTTCAAAGAACTGCAACTGCTCATGAGGTTTTTTTTTGAAGTATTGTAAATACAATCCCATGTTCCTTTTTTAAAATCTTAAAAATCCATTAAATGAGTAAAAAATTATGTGAACTAGTAACTGAAAAAATTCTATGAGATATGTATATTTAAAAATGGAAGAAAACTGTACTGCAAGGACGGATTTTTAAAAAGCCAAAACATTTTCAAGACTAACAAAATAATAAAACACCAAACCCCAAAATATTGATTTTGCTGCAGAAAGGATTTACTACAGGATTTTATTCAGATTTTAGTTTTCCCATATCAAAAATATATCATGACCCCACTGGGGAGCAGGGGAAGAGTTTGACAAGTCCTCTCTCTGAGGAGAAAGAAACAGCAGAGACAAGGTGGTATGAGCTGTCCACAGCCCTGATCCCAAGTCCCCTGAGCCTCTGATGAAAGGAGGCAAGGAAATCAATCCCTTGAAGGAAGGAAGGAAGGAAGGAAGGAAGGAACAATGGGGGGCAAGATGTTTGAAGATTTACTTATTGTTTCTCATTACCTTACTCTGATTTGACTGATAATAAATTAAACTAATTTCCCCAAGTCAACTCTGATTCACCCATGTCAGTAATTGGTTAGTGATCCCTACCTGCCCTTATCTTGTCCCACAGACATTTTGTTATCTTTTCTTTCCCCTGCCCAGCAGCTTTGGCAGGCAGGGTCCATTCGAAATCCAGCCAGGGTCAATTCTATACCACTTCTTTTTTTTCTAGGCCTTTATTCACACCCCCTGCCCACCACCCCCTAATTAGTCCCATCTACAAAATATTGCATGAACTTACTTTCGTGAAGATAATCTGGTTTATGAATTAACATTGGCTTTGAATTCATACTGTGCATCTAAAGAAACTGCAGATATGCTGACCAAGGCAGAGATACAGACAAGGAGAGGAAATTCAGTCCTGTTAAATCAACACAATTTTTTCAGAGAATGAAAAAAGTAATTTGGAAGCAGCATAGTCTGGCCCATACAGATAAATCAGAAAAACCTCATATTTTTTTCAAATTTGAAGCAACAAAATATCTGTTTTGAGCTGAGCATGGATATCTGCTGTATGCTGGAGATAGCAGCACAAGAACAGTTATCATTGTCTCTATCTGACACCCAGAAAAAGGCAAGACACTGCTTTAGTGGGTTTATTGGCATCTTCACATGCATTTAAGAATGCTGTGAGCAGACGTGCTTTAGGACAACCAGAAGCTTCCACTTGGACAAAGACAGATTAAGTGGTTTAGAGAAAATGCTGGAGAGGGTTAACTAATATCCTAAAGAAAGAGGTATATAAAGAGAGAGATTTTAATAAGCAAGTAAAAATAGAAAACCTAAGCTGAGAAAAAAGGGTACTTGCAAGACTTTTTGCCATTTATCTTTCTACCAACATACAATGCGTTTTGTCATGAAACAGTCTTTACTCAAAGCACTATCCCTTTGCTAGTGTAGGAAAATGTGTACCCTTCAGCATATGGTTACTCCCCCAAAATTTTTGCTGAAGGAAAAGAAAATTCTTTCTGTTTTTCCAGATGATTTTGATAGTGACTTAATAATTTTAATTGACCCCCGGTGTTTCTTTTCATGTGCCAGCACTGCACCTCATTTGACCTCAGGCTTGCAGAAACTAATTAAATATGAGCACAGAGACAACTTAGAGATTCCAGAGCCAATACAGATAACAAAAGAAGACTTCCTCTACTTTTTTTTTCTTGTTTTTGAAGAAAGGAGTTCTATATTCTGAGCAAAACCCACACACTGTCCTAGTTAAGAAGATCATCTGGGATCAATTACTGCTAGGCATAATGATTCTTTATTCCAGATGTGAGGGTGAGATAGCTGCCTGTCTCTGTAGAAAATGAACACTGGCATTCACCTGAAAGATTTATGCTCACATCATTTCCATACACACATATTTGGAGGGGCTACTGTCCACTGTATTTCTCCTGAAGGGGACAATCAGTGAGGCAAATGAGCTTGAATAAAGAGTAGCACCCTCTAAAAAAGGCTTTTTCATTTTTTTTTCTCTAAGTAGTAGACAACTGATTTCAAATAATTATGCCTGCATGTACGTGTTCTCTATTAAACACAAATTTCTGCCCAAAGAAGAATGCATTTTCAAAAGCCAGTCTAAATCTGAGTTGCTGGAGGAGGTGGTTCTATCTTCTTCTCTGAGTACTCTGTGTTTTCCATCCTCCTCCAGCTCTTCCACTCATGCAGCTATGCAGCCATCCAGACACAAGATATGATGTACTGGAAACAAACAAACAAAAATACACCAAACCAATCAGGTTTAGCTCAAGTAGGATTTTGACTGCCACACAAGCATCAGTCCCACGATATGCAGGAAAGTTAAGATTTTCAATAGCAGGAGGCTTAAGGTAATTTAAGTCAATCAAGAAAGTAAGTGCTAAGAGGAAAATGAGGTGATTTTCATCACCTGCACGGTGCAGGGTTTACAAACAGGCATTCTGTAGTTTTATCCTACTGTACTGTGTACAGCTGTTTTGCAGGCTATTGGGATTTTATGGAGGTACTTTTTCCACATGTTGCTAACTGGTGATCAGCAAAAGGACAGGCTGGAGAAGCCACGAGGTCAATGTGTTCCAAAACAAAATGTACACAGTTCCACCAACTTCCATAGGAGGTCTCATCTACTGAGATGTCTCTTGCATTTTTCTATGCAATATTATTTCTGAACCAAATAACCTCATCCCAATGTACTGCATCATAAAAGACTGCCTGGTATGATGTGAAGAGCACCAACTGCTGTAGTGAATACATACCAACACCTTCAGGACAATGTGTGTTCAATCTCAAAATACTGAGGCAGAAAACTAAAAATACTGCAACAAAGAAGCCCCCTGGAAAACAAACAAAAAACCCCCAACCAACTGACAACAACAACAGAAAAGCTGCACAGAGACACAGAAAGTCTGTATAACAGCCACTTTCCTTGTCTCATCTTCTGCTTGCAGCTTTTAGGTGCACAAATAATTTTCATGTCTCTGGTCTAGTGTTGTAGGCTTTGCACTTTTCAGAATATACCTGAAAGCATCACTTGCTGTAATCCTCCCTATCAGACAATGGATTTTGCCCTACTAGCTATAAATTCTTCTGCATGTTGACAATTGAGAGTCCATACATGATGTCTATACGTAGGTACCTAAGGTACTGGAAAGGCCTGAGAGGTGTTCCTGAATAATTTGTTTGAGATTGAACAGCACAGGCTGCCTTCACAGAATTGTCTCACCTATAATAGAGATAAGTGGAGCAATGTTATCTTTTGGATTGCATCCAGTTCCCTTGAGTGAATGAACTATAAATAGACTGACCTACTCCAAAACTACTTACTACAAATGCAGCAGTTTCAGAGCATCAGCATAGAATTGTTGTCGATCCCAAACAGGCTCTTATTATGCAGGTATTCCATTGCCTGTATGTAGTTCTCTGCTTGGAAGGCTGCAATATCTTCCTTGGAGCCAGCAGGTGGAGAAATGTTTCCATTTAAAAAAAATATCTGTGGGGAAAGGCAAGTTCAGCAGCTACAGAGGGAAAGTGGCTGTACTTTCCAAATCTATTCCTTCCTGATCATAAAATCTATCCCAGTCAGTTTCCTAGGTAACCCTATGAAACTCAGAATGCTAGTAGAGACTGGAGGAAGTAAAAACCAAATATAATTTTAAGTTAGCCTTCCATAAAATAAGTTAAGAAATGTCAGCTTTGATCGGATTCAGAAATTTAGTTTGGTATTTTTTCCCCATGCACACAATGGGTTGTAGATGACACTGCCATTTTCACACAATGGCTTAGAATGATTTTGTAAGATACTAGAATATTGCACCTTTTTTTTTTTTTTTAATATTTTTTTAAAGATTCATGCACTGGCCTCTTCTAGTCTTTATAGTTGAAACCAGTATTTTTATTGATCAGTTATCCTGAATTTAAGCATGAACACTCATACTAAGGAAAATGAACATCTTACTGTCACTTTCATGCACTTTAATGTGGAATTCTTCTCAGATAACAGTCAGCAGATGACACATTAACACAGGAACAGAACAATAGATAAATAGATAATAGAATATTCTTCTTATCTGTTCTTCTAGGAAAAAAAAACAAAGCAGATTGTATTGGAATAAAACTGAATTTAAAATGTACATGGAATTCATGTAAGCAAAACCAGTCACTTTTCCCCTTTCTCAATATTTCTCTGTATTCACATCTTCCACTCAGTATTTGTCTGTATTTAAAGCATGGAGACAAAGACTGTAAAAATGTTCTGGATGAAGAGAGACTATAAATCAAGGAAAAAAACAGAACAGCTATGATTATTTTCAAATTTGTATGCATCCACTCTACCTTTTTGTCATATATAAAACATGCATGGGTCTGAAATGTAGAAAGGAAAAAAAGATAGAATCTATGTATTTCACCACAGCACTGCTCACAAAACTCAACTGGGTCAACACAGTGGACCAACAGATTGATAAATTTGGTCATAATATTTTAGATGTCAACTTTTCAGAGAATTTTAAGGGTACCAGCATTAACTATAATTATAATTTAAGCTGTCGCTTTGCCTATTTTCTATTGTTTCTTTTCAACCTCAACCCATCTTTTTTTTTCAAAACTCCTTGGTGGTAGGCACAAGTACCAATAAGTAGCTATAACTGCATCTTCCACTATGCAGGCTTTCAACTGGAGACCCACAGTAAAATTTAAGGGAGAAACCTGATTTTACTCAACTTGGTCTTTATGTACTGGTAAGTTTAATTGAATCCACAAACTAAGCATCTGATGTAACCACTCAGTGGTATAATTTCTAAAGACAGTTTCCTACAAGATTTTTAGTTTTAGGAAAGGGTTTATGCACAACTAAGAGATGTTGCATGATCAGTGCTCAGTCAAGGTATTTTTTTCAGTAACCCAGTATCCAAAATACTTAACAAACATTTTCAACAAAGTAGCCTTTGAAAAAGTGGACAACCAGATTTCTAGAGAGTGTGGGAGAGCTTTTCAACTGGTGCTGCCTTTCAGCCTCACCTAAACTGATTTCCATTTCACACCTGATTTAAAATCGGAATTCTCATTAATATGGGTATTTCCTGCATTTTAGTTGTGAAGAGTAAAATGCTCCTAACATGCAGCCTTTCCCTGCTAAGCTCCAGATCAACTACCATTAATCAGAGGTTAAACTGTCTGGCTATGATCTTTCACCAATTTTAGTGGTTTCTGTCATTCCCACAGATTCACAGACCTGTAAACTCTCCAGTGTGCTCTGTGTCACTGTCTGCAGCAAATGGTGCTGAATAAAGGCTCCATTTTGGACATATGCAATCCTCAACAACCTAGGGGACCAACCATTTTACCATTTAGAAGTCCATCTGAAACTGAAGCATTTTGTCTGGGCAGGTGAAGACACAAATAAAGTGCCTTGAACAGACTTGCCAGCTGACTGTAATCTAGAAACCCAAGCTAGCCTGAAACTACACCTCAATACATGGGCCCTGTCGTGGGCTACACAGCTTACATCTGCTGTCAGTCAGGTTTGGAGGTTTACTTGGATGTGCCCCCCATACAGACATGCCTCAGAATGATCAATTAAAGGCATTAATTGCATAATTGACAAGTCCCTTCTAGGTAAAATTTTCTTAGCAATATTGGGTTTTAGTTGGTTGAGACATTTTAGATATTTTTTCTAAATATAGAAAAAGCAAACTTCAGCTGCTCTCTAGTTACCATAGCAACTGTAAGGTATTATGGCACTTATGTGAGTACATATATATATAGCATTTTCCATGTATAAAATTAATATCTGAATCAACTTTTATATATACTGGGAATATTTTTTTTTCCATTTTGCCTGTTTTACAGGTGACCCCTCAGTGGAGATACAGGAGTAGAAACCTGTTAGAATGCTATTAGAATCATAGAATCATTTAGGTTGGAAAAGACCTTTAAGATTGAATCTAGCCATTTAGCCAGCACTGCCAAGTCCAACACTAAACCATGTCCCCAGGTGCCACATCTGTACATCTCTTGAGTATCTCCAGGGATGATAATACAACCACTTCAGTGACTTGCTTGTTCCAAAGCTTTTCATGAATAAATCTATCCTAATATCCAGCCTAAGCTTCCTCCAGTGCAACTTGAGACCGTTTCCTCCTCTCCTATCACTTGCTACTTGAGAGAAAACACCACCCTCCACATTTTTTCCCTACCTACCCTACATGGCTAGGTAGATGTAGAGAGCAATAAATTTCCTTCTGATCCTCCTTTTCTCCAGGCTAAACAGCCCCAGCTCCCTCAGCTGCTTCTCGTAAGCCTTGTGCTCCAAACCCTTCACCTGCTGCCCTTCTCTGGACACACTCAAGCACCTCAGTCTATTTTGCAGCAAGGGGCTCAGAACTGAACACAGGATTGAAAGCATGGCCTCACCAGTGCTGAGCACAGGGGGATAATCACTCCCCTAGTCTTAGGGTGGTAAGCATAGGTGTAGCAATTTGGGATTCATGATCAGTTGATGTAATACAGGTGAAATATATAACTGCAGAACTGTTGAATTAGTAACAATAAGTTGCATATAGAGCCCAGAAATAGATGGACATGAACAAACTAATAGGACATAAATTAACAGTGAAGTTAAGCACTATATCAAGCCACACAAAACAAACTTGTACTGTGAGCCTAATTCGCAGTAACCTGTTTTTTCTGACACAACTTAACTGTGCATTTTTTTGCCCTGCATTAAGTTTTTAGTAACATCTCACTTGAACTGCCATGATAGTGTGAGAAAGAGAGCAGAAGCATGTTTAATTTATATGAAAGCAACCTCAAGTTATTTTTAAGCCCAACTACAAAACTAAATATTGAGACTATTTTTGACATTCATACTGTGTCATGGTATGCAAACTTGTGTAGTTTTAATTTATCCCAGAATCATGGAATGGTTTGGGTTAGAAATGACCTTAAAATACATCTAACTCCATGCCACCTACCATAGGCAGGGATGCCTTCCATTAGACCATGTGTTTCAGAACTCCACCCAGCCTGGCCTTGAGCACTTCTGTGACTGGATATCCACAACTTCTGCAGGCAACATCTTCCAGTGCCTCAANCATACTGTGTCATGGTATGCAAACTTGTGTAGTTTTAATTTATCCCAGAATCATGGAATGGTTTGGGTTAGAAATGACCTTAAAATACATCTAACTCCATGCCACCTACCATAGGCAGGGATGCCTTCCATTAGACCATGTGTTTCAGAACTCCACCCAGCCTGGCCTTGAGCACTTCTGTGACTGGATATCCACAACTTCTGCAGGCAACATCTTCCAGTGCCTCAAACCATAATAGTGAGGAATTTCTTCCTTATTGACAATCTTAATCTACTCTCTTTTGTGTTTAAAACCATTAACTCTTGTCCTATCACTAAATATTCTGCTTTTCCTGATTTTAAGTTACTAAAATTATTGTTAGGAAAAAAAACCAAAAAACCAAAAACCACACGAACCGGGAGGGGGGCTCTTTTGAAACAGTTTTTTTCAATTTTCTTTAATGAAACTTCTATTGTGATTAACCCAGTTCTATGTCAGATCAAACATTTATCAGCTCTAAATTTCTATAATTCAACATAAGGCAACTTAACATAGAATTATATATCAGTTTTTTATCATCATATTTGTCCTCTTCTGGGCATCCACTTCAAAAGACAAACAAATCACAAAATCTCTCACTGACTGAACTGACATCAGGGCTTAGATGTTTATTTCAACACCTTAAGCTACAATAAAGAACATCACTGTGCTTGAACACATGGTGTGTCTTCAGAAGAAAGGTATCACATGCAGCTCAAAATGACTGCTGAGAAGACTCCCACACTCTGAGGTAAGGATTCCCATACCAGCAGCAACAGGAGCAATTCCAGCTAGCTCTGGGCTAGGCACTATAGCAGGAGGGTTTCTGTTCCTCATAAAATATGCACTGACTGCTTTGAAGTAACCTCGGTGCTAATGGTTCACACACTGTAATTTTAGGAGCCACTTCTTAGAGGTTGTTAAGTGCTTGCTACAGGATACATCAGCATTATGTTGGAGAAAGGCACAGGCTCCCTTTGCCCATACTTAACTAAATGTGAATCAGCTCTGAACTGAACCAAAAGCTGAATAGGCAGAATATATTAACTGGGGCTCTCTGCTTTGCTGACACAGTCACTCTACAATGAGCTTATGGTACAGGCAGAGTGAACCCACATCTGCCTGCACCAGATATACTGATTGCAGGAAGGAATAAGCACCCTAGGGGGTCAAGTACTCTTTAGTAATTTGGGCTTTAACCTCTAAATATAAGGCTCGTATAAGTGCATAATAAGGATAAGCAAATGTGTCTGGGCTTACATTCACAGTTTATGTGTAAAACTAGAGCAATACTCAACTACTCTTATTCCTTAAAGAAACAGTTCCGCTTTACTTCTAGCACTGGAACAGGCTCCCCAGGGAAGTGGTCACAGCAGCAGCCTGACAGAATTCAAAAAGTATTTGGACAAGGATCTCAGGCACCTTGGGGAGTCCTGTGCAGGGCCAGAGTCGGACTTGATAATCCTGATGTGTTCCTTCCAACTCAGCAATTTCTGTGATTTTGTGGTATTTTCTATTTCCATGACAATTTAAATAACCAAGATGAGAGAAAGCCAATGCTCTGAATGTAGTGCTGGAGGCAGAATCTACACCTAAATATTATTAATAATGTAATATTATTTGTACTGACAAGACAACAATATTTTATTAGTCAACATTTGCATTCTTCCAAGAAACACTATTCCTCTATCTACTATCAATGAAGAAAGTTCTGACATAAAATAGACATTTATAAATATCTGAAATCCACAATACTCATCACTAATCTTAGATCTTTAAATATAAGCAATGCAATAATGAAAATATCTGGGAAAATGTAGCAATTTCATAATATAGGTTATTCTACTTATATTATTTAGAAGTTTCAAATGCAATTTTAAAATCAGATTAAGATACTAAAACTGCCAAAACTACACCCAAGTTTGCAAGTACCAGTACTGATGCATTGTCTTAGAACTTCTTAATTTTAATAAAATTAAAATTAAAATTTAAGTGTTGACCATGGAAATACCTAAATAGATGTAATATTCTCAAGTGCAAGTCCTTCCTAAGAAGCATACACAATGAAACTATTTTCCTAAAATTCTTTTGAAGTCTTAAACACTATCTATTGTAATAAATTGTTACTTGAATATTTAAATTATAGCTTCCTTAAAATTCTTCCCTAGTTAGTATTTTATAAAAGCTTCCTTTTCACTTTCTCAAGACGAGAAATTAAAGTTCTACATAATTTTCACTTATGCAGGACTCTGTACTTTGAATAAAAAGAAATTAAAACTACAGTTTGAAAGTAAAAGTTCTAAAAAAAAGGGAATAGATCACTGCCCTCTTTAAAATCTCCTAATTCTGTAATAGAGTCTCAATGATACAATACTTAAGAGATTCTCATCACCTACTTCAGCACAGATTTCTGTCTTTACTGATTTAAAATATGATTTCTTATACTCAGCAGTGAGTTCTTAAGGTTCACAAGGCAGTTTTTGATATCTAATTAGTCTCAAACTGCTCCTTTCTTAAGAGATCTTTGTATCAAATATAGCATTCAGCTCTGCATTAGAGGTGTTTTCTGACCAAAGGGGTGTGATTGATTTGCAAGAAGATGACTGAACCAAGGCAGTTCTAAGTTGTATTAGGGGCAAAAATACTTTGCAGCCTCAGCTAAAAATGAATGTCTCCACTAGCTTCTGTATTTTGTCCCAAACTCCTCCAATTTCAGTGGGCATGATGAAAGATGTTTTCTGTGCACCTTGTCTCACAGGATAGATCTTGTTTATAAAAGTAAGTAAGCAAAATCTTGAAGAGCCAGGCTGAAATAAAAAGAACATTTTTGGGCTCTTTGCCAAAGTAATTATGAAAATACTTATTGATGAGATTGAACTGCTAAAGTAAATCATACAATATGTGTTATCAATATATTTTTATGTAGGTTTTGTTTAAGAATATAGGTGAATTCAGTATCAACCCTAAGAAATCCTTTCATCTTAATAGTGATTTGAGTGCTGACCAGACGCTCAAACTGGTGACACAAATATTTTATATTCGTACATTATATGTTTATCAGCTAATATAAAAATATAATATATAATATATATAACATAATATTTGCTATTTATGTTTGATTATGGTACAAAACATATTTAAAAAGTCAGATGTTCATTGCAGTCATTCTGTCTTCCAGATTTTATGGAAAGCTGTGCATTACTTATTGCATTGCTGCACTCTAGGTATGATGATTCGCAGTAGTAATGCACATGCATGTATGCATATAAGTGAATAAAATGAGAAAGTCCATAAGGAGATGTAGTTTCTGGTAGACAGTCTTAACCTCCACTAAAAACAGCCAGACATGCATTAGCACAGATCAAATATGCTAACAGTAGTAGACATAGTTAACTCTGATATTAAAATAAATCAAATAAATTGCTCAGAATGCTGAAGTTAGCAGGTACATTCTATAATAGAAGAAAAAACTTGTCTCCTTGAGGACTTTCAAAACAATGGAATGATATCTAAAAGATGGTGAAATGCCAAAAATTTATCATCTTACTTGACAAGATATGCATACATGTCTCAAAGACAGAACTACTGCTGTGACTAATTTCACTCTTTGTTGGGAAACAAGTACAACTTTGCATACAGTTTCCAAGTGAAATTTTGAATATCAAGCTGAACTTGACTAAATTAGTGCCTGTGTTGAAACAGCATCATCTTACCTACTGTGTTAAAATGTTGGTTTTGGTGCATAGCAAGAAGTTGCCAAATTAATTTAGAGCCAAAAATTGGAAGTTTGTTGAAATATGGAACAAGATAGTTACCCGGCAGCACAGCCATCACAATTTCAGGAGTATTATTAAACTAAACTAAACTCTGTCATGATCATTTGCTTCTCTGTTGAAAGAGCAACATCAAGCAAAACTAATAAAATCAAAAAAGAACAAACGTTCATTTTGGTTTGAACTAAACGGCTCAGAAGTCAATCACTCTTTAATGAGGGAGAAAATGACAGGCAGAAAGAGAGTGATGAATTTCAACTAACCTGATCTAATTCTGTCAAAATAGCTAAGATGTGTAATGATAATTAATTTATCTTCAAATGTATCTGTGTTCATAATCAGATATTTTTTTACAATAGCACATGATCTTGTTTGTGTATTTTTAAAATTATTCATTTTTTTGTCTGGTTTTCAAACTAAGTGAGCTAAATTCAGCTATACATTAAATGACAAAATTTAATGATGTTTAGATTTAAAACCACGAAAATGATAAAACAATCTTTCTTGTATTCCAATTTTTATTAAATCAGAAGAGTTGTTAATCAGCTGTGATAGCTCTCATAATTTCAGGATGACATCTCAAATGAATACAATCGCGGAAACAAAATACAAACTAGAGTTTTGTAAATCTACATTTTTTAGGGAAGCTACTATTAGAGTGGAATAAGAAATATTGCTTAATAGCTAAGAGCCTTTTCAGGAGAAATGACTGAAGACTAGCTTCTCTCTCTGAAAAATACACAAAAGATCATTTCTGTTCGGCAAATAGGCTGTGGCATGCCATGAGGCCTGAACTCAGAAGTGGCTTTTAGAATTTTTTTAAAAGCCAGGGTACTCATTAATTTGAAAATCAGCTTGCTCAACAATTCTTGAAGATGGCCAGACATTTCTTCTGCAGGTGTCTGCACAATGTAACCAACATTACACTGAGTAATTTGGTGAGTGGAAACTAAAGACATGACCTGATGACCTCAGGAAAGGATCTTTTAGTGGTGAGCAAAATTAATGTCCTTCTGGTTTAGATCAAGCTCAAAATCAGGTCTTGTGCTGAGCCTAGAACAGAAAAATTGCTCAATACATTTATCTAGGTTTTACAATGTTCATTCCCTGTCCTTTGCAAGTGAGTTAAATATTGAGTGAGTCTCCAAAATGGAGATGGTTTTTATACCAGCTACTGTACTTGAGATTCTTTCATATTTTGAGAGCAAGTTCTTCTCAGATGTGGTGCAAAGTCAGAGCCCTACCACTGCTCTGCCTTCAGAGCTAGGGATGCTCAGAGACTGAGGTGCAGTGGTGCCATACTGAGAGGAGGAACTGTGTCACCAGGGTCTTCCACAATATAAAAAAATTGTGAGAGTTCAGCACACAGATCCAGCAGAGAAGAATGGGCAGGAAAGGGTTTTATTTATTCTTCTAGGTCTGAAAAAGAGTCATTGAAGTGTACTGACTGTTTTTTCCAAGAAATAATTCAGATAAAAAAGTTTTGTTTCTTCAGCAGAACTAAATTCTCCAAATGAAAATTTAATTTAGCAAGAAAGAATAAACAACTTATGCTCTTCAATGTTAAGAAAATTCTTGGCAGAGGAAAAACATTTTAGAATGTAAGAAGAAACTGGCACTCTATAAGAGACACTTTAGGAAGATGCAGTATACAAATGATCTCAAAACTCAAAATCTGGCCTATCAAGTCAGAAAAACTGCTTCAAAGTATATCAAAAAGGTGTAAAGCATATTGATGAAATTGAATTTCCTGCTAATAAGGATATTTTGATTGCTTTTCAAGCAAACCTCCTGAATTAATTGTTTCATGTAGATCATATATTTCCTAGATATGTAAATTGGGGCATAAATTCATTATTATGCTCTATAGAGCAGATATTATTTTTAAAATCTCCATCACAAACATCTCCAGGCCTTGCCAGGGAAATGGACAGGGTCAGGACCAAGGATAGGCTTTCTGAAACAAAACTGAGGAGTTCTCAGCAAAAAATTGTGGCAGGTGGAGTGCTGTGTCTCAGTAGCAACCTTGAACATGACACTGAGGGAAAATCTTTGTCATCTTCCCACAGGAGCCCTGAATGATATAGAAGAACAAAGCCATGCTTTCTGGAATGAAAAATGCCAACAATTCACCCTCAGAGAAAAAAGTTCAGTCTGATCTCAAGCCATCCTAAAGTATCATGATGAAGTATATTCTTGACTGTAGCTAGATGTTACTATGAGGACAGCTGTGACAGAGCCTAAAAGGAAAGTACTGTCTCAAAAATATTTTCCGAATTTTTTTACAATATTTCAAAAGTACAGCTTCAAACAGAGCAACAAAAATCCTCCAAAACCTGCTGGCATGTAGCTGTGCACTGGTCATGCAGAGAACTGCCTATGCCTATGCCAGTTCTAACTGGAAGGGAATTTTCTCCCCAAGGCAATGCACAGGCTCATGCACAACCTGCTCTGGCACCTCCCCAGAAGAGCAGAGGCTGGCCCTCTGGCATGCAGCATCAACAGCTAAGATCACACATGTGGCCAAGTGTGAAGGGATGTTTTGTACAACTGTGTCTAAGATAAGGACGACTTTCAGTCAGTCTTGTATTTCCCCACTTAAAGTGCTTGGAGTGAAAAACAACTGCTGCATAGCTTAAAAGGTGGTAAAACCAATTAAAATATGGAAAGACCTAGTGCAGGCCATGCTCAGAAACATGTAATTTTCCTTTCTCTTCTGTATTATTTCACTATATGTAGTAGATAATAAATATATTCATCATTACAATTATAAGTTTTAACACAACTTTATAGCTGGCTTCTTGTCCTCTTGTTTTAGATTTATCCATTAACCAGCCTTAGTCTACCAGTCCATTCCAAAACAAGTTAAAAACTGTGACAAAAATGCTAATGACACTGTGACTACAATGAAGGGGAATGACAGCTACTCCCCTTAAGGAGCTGCTTGGTCCTGAAACTACAGTCCTCTGAACTTCCTATTCAGAAACTGCCCATATTAAACTTGGCAGAAGCTTAATAGCTTTTAAACTGCTTAGCAATTTTCAAAACTTCTGCATCAGAAGATCTAGATGAGAAAAGGAATATCTCTTTTTCTTCCTTGAAGAGAGAGAATGAGTCTTCAAGAAATTCCTTCTTGACTGTGTATTAGAAGACTTACAAGAACCACAAACATAGGTCTTGTATTTAACCTTTTTGCTTTCCTTTACATTTCCCTAACATCTTGGCCCATAGTGAAACTGATTATTTCTAAAAAACCCTAAACTTCCTCAGCATGACTTGTAGTTTTGTGAGACTGTCTATCTTGGAATGGAAATCAATTAAAATGTTTAAATAACATAAATAATACTTATTAGAAAATTTTAAATTACTATTCCAGGGAAAGTAAAGCCTTTATCAATATTTCAAAACATCAAGCCCACAGATGTGGGCTAAGAGAAATTCTAAATTTAATCAATAATAAGGAATAAAATTCTAAATAAAAATCAGAGTTCAACCCAAATTGAACATCTAAATATTGCCACTGACATGGACTAAAACCGTGAACTTATGTTATCTGATTTAATTTTTCTTTTTAATCTCCTTCATATCTTCTGAAACCCACTAAATAAATATTCATGAGTTACAAAAAAAAGTATGCTCATCATCTTCACATACTTTCTGCTCAGTTTTGCCTGATGAGTTTTCTGACAACTTGTTCTCTGGCACCATAGAAAGCCCGAAGCCTCTATGCTAGCCTGGCTTTCAATTTTCCACTTTTCATATCTTAGCCTTCATATGCACAGATCCCTTGCAGTCTTAAGAAAGACTCCACAGTACACTAAAAATCCTTTTAAAATATGTTGCTTAGCACACAGTCTTTGAAAGGAATAAATTTTATTGCAGATTTTTGAAAATTGAGTCTGCATCTCCTGTGTACATATGCCCTCTCTTTCATTATAGAGATGACTATCACAAATGAACCCTAAGTACATGTGTGCTTAAAAAAAAAAAGAATGCACTGTTAAATTTAGCCTTCAGTAGAGTCTGGAACAACTTTTACATAAAATAAATATCTCAGGATCTATATTTAAGTTAGATTAACTGGTGGTCATTCCAGCAGCTTACAAAAATGGACTCAAGATCTCAACTAAGCATATTTAATATTCAGGATAAAGGTTGGATCTGTAACCTTAGGAAAGAAAACTACTTGTTTTTGCACAGAATAGGATAATGGCAAAAGCTGCATGCAGTACTCAGGTGGGCATGAGAGGGACCCTTGTCATGTTGAAATCATAAATAAATTTTACCTCTAATGCAAACCTCGCCATTATGTAAAGACCGCGGCAGATAGTCTGGCCACTGTGATGTGGACAGGTTAGGGAGGCATAAATTCCAGAAGGAAAATCTATTTGATGAGATTAGCAATTGAGGATTTAATCTGAGTTTTAGCCCTGAAGTCAGAGGAAGTCTATAGACAGCCTTGTGCAAGATATAACCTTTCCTTAGAATGTCTCCTTAGAATATAGGAATGTTTTCACTGAAGAGAAATAAGGAAATCTTCTAGGACTTAGCATCAAAACATTTAGTTTGAAGTTTAAAGAAAGTGATTTTCAAATGTCATTAGACTTCTGCTTCTACTGAAGAGACTGAGGAAGCTTCTAACTTTATGCTTAGAAATTATGAAATCACTTCTAAGAAAACCATTAATTTTTATTAGCATAGTTTGAGTCAAGTATTGATTCAATAACCTCATGTCCACTGCATATTTGTCATAAACCCTGCGGATTTATGCTTTAGAGGTGTGTCTCTTCTGCCTCATTAAAATTGCTTCCATTTATTTTGTGTTCAATACACATAGCTGAAGAGGCAAATGATTACTACTTTAAAAAAATCCTCATTGTGTTTTATTTTAAGTTACCTTTTAAAATTGTTTACTTTAATGAAAATAAATTATATAGGTCATAACTTGTGAAAGTTATCAGGAAGGAAAATTGGAGGAATGTTGGACTCATGTTTGATCTGGCACCTAACCTTCTAAAGTTTAAGTAAGCTGTAATAGAAATTGTTTCAGAAAATCTTGGGGTAATTTTAAAATTGGCATAAATCCAAGAGTCTCATATCAGAACACTAAATTTTACTAATAAGAAAGGAAAGCTTAAATCCTTTCAAGGCTGTGGCATCCACTGCAGAAACAAAAAAGCTGACTGATCTGTAAAATCAGTCAGGGATTTACAAAGCTTTGAAATGTTATTTATTGATTCTCCTGATACTGTTTTAACCATCATAGATAAAAATGACATCTGGGTTTTGTAAATCGAAGAATTCTGTTTTGTCTACGAATTCTTGCGTTCTTGTTAGTTAACAAATTTCTACCAAATTCAGTTCAGGAAAGGTAATTATTTTCATTAAAACATCTGCCACATATTTTTCCTATGCAATAAGTGTATCAAAAGGATCAAGAATGTATCCTTAAAAAATAATAGATATTTTCCTGCTATTTCCCTCAATCTGTTCCACATTAAGAGTAAATATATAAACATATTAAATAGTCTTATGTACTTGGAAATAATGTGGAAATTATCCAGACTACATCACACACTAGATTTCAGAGGGAAATTAATCTGAAGTAGTGCTGAAGATGAGTTTTTCTCGTCACGTCTGCTAAATATCAGCAGAAAAAAAGGAGGATCTGCTCCTAAAATCCCTTAGTGACACATCGAAGTCCTTATACTGATCTTACTGGATGGAAACCCACTGAAGCTGGGCTCAAACTATTTGGCAAAAGATGGCAAACTCTTATAAAAAGGTAACACTTGCTTGTAACATATGATGCATGTTATACAGCTGACACAGAGTTAAAATCCAATATTGCAGGTTCTTTGTGTAGGAACTTGGACTCTGTTTTATTGCTACATCTTTAATTTAAATTATAAAAAGCTTGGATCAAATAGAAAATAAAGGCTAGAATATCAAATGCAAGGAGTTGTTGATGCCCTTTCTTCCAAGAATGATATATTTACTTGAAGCTGGAAAAAAAAATTCTATTGTATAGCATTTGTTTTCAGTACAACTTTTTTAAAAACAGTCAGACTTGATTCCCAAAAGTCTTATGGTATACTCAGAAAGTGATGATGAGAACTCTGTTTTCAAATTCAATTTTTACAAAGAAATAACTACATTATTTTACCTCTGCATCAGAGTGAAACATCACTGGTATAAAATACTGTTTAAACAGCTACTATGGAATCTTTCTTTGATAAAGAGAAACCCAGGTCCTGAAAGAATAATGTTGAAAAAAGCTGTATTTAGAAAGCAACTGCATATTGGATGTCACAGTAACAATGATAGAAACTTTAAGTCAGACAAATTTCTATCAATATTTCATTAGGCAATGCCGGCAAGAGATTAAGGTTAAAATCTTCAAACGTGTGCAGGAGAATTAGATGCTCATATTCTGTTATAATCAGCTGTACATTAAACTCACAATTCTCCTGCTGTTCTTCACATGGATAATCTGCAGCTTCATTGTAGGAACAGGAATTGATTCATCTTACAGATCTCACTCCATGAGAGTAAGCTAAACCATCCATTTTTTTTTCCCATAACATAGTATTAATTGAAGTCCCTGTTTAAACAGGATGTGAGCTAGAACATGATAAAATTAACACGAATATAGCAAAGGATATATTTTCTGTTTAACCTCCAACAGGGGTGTCAATTCAAAAAAATCAGACTCTACATATTTTTATGCCAGTGTTTCCAGCAAATGTTAGATTAATCTTAATGCTTGTGTAAATGAAGTGACCTTAACATAATAAACAAAAAACCAACCAACCAACCAACCAACTAACCAAATAATCTCCAAGCAAAAATGCCCTCAATGAAACTAAAATACCAAGAACACTCTTAGTAGTGTAGTAATTAAATTTCTGTGAATTATCCTGAAAGATAAAATTAAAATAAAAAGTAAATGGAAGCCAAACATAATTAAGTAAAATGCAAGCAAATTATGAAGTTATCAACATGATAGCTGGTTTCCTAATGTCCAGTAGAGCATGACATTGTTAATGAGGGTTTCTGTCTCAGGTGCTTGTATGTAAGGATAGGCCTTCTCTCACTTGTTCTCCCTTTGGGCTTTTGAGAGCATCTCTGAATACTTCTTGCCAAAGCATTTTTAATGTCAGAAGGGTGTATGGGGGGGGAATGTTGGAAGTGGAGAAGGGAAGGGGGAAAGGGGGGTTTGTTCAAAGTAAATTTTAGGGTACTGAAACTCCCAAGATTTATCAAGAGATATGCCAGAGAGACACCAAGCAGCATTTCCTCATGGCCCCAGCCGAGTGAAACAGTGTTTGGTTTTAAGCATTCAACACAAGTCTGGACTGTGAACTGCCATGGTACTGCCCCAAATGCTGCTATGTCTCAGAAGTACTTTTTTCATCAGAAAAAAGTTATCTATGCACACCCACTCAAGTAAAATTACCTGTCTATACGTATAGTTGCATACATCTCTTAGCCAAAATATGCATTCAAACCAGCCATGTGCTGACTCTGAGGTGAGCAGTCTGGATATGAAAGAGATGAAGTTTCCTGAAGTATTTCTCAGCAATGTGACAAAGAGGATGATAATTACGACTGCATGGACCAGACCTGTGTTGGATGCAGGGCTGATTGGGTCTAAGTGGCCGGGTGTTAGCAGCAGGGGGCTGCAGTGCTGAGCCCTGTGGCTAGTGACTGGACACAGATAGTTCCAGCAGCCCTACAGCAGGGGGATTCATTAACTATAAGATTTATGCTAAAAGAGTTCAAGAAAACTGTAGGTTTTTAGGATGCCTATCTCCATACATCTGCCTTGCAGCTCTGCAGCATGATAAACATTTGCAAATGCAAAACAGAGGTACAGGTGCTGTGCTCCTTACCATTCAGTCTTGTTTTGGGAGGTTCTGAATCTCCATGAGACTAGTTGTCATGTTAAACACATTAAATTTGGTTAACCCTGGCTGATTCCAACACAGCCTGCTTTTGACATTCCAAATGCAAGTGCGTCTAGTCAGATAACCAGTAAAAATGTTTCCAAACAATGTAGAAGTCAAGAACTGTGCTTATGCCCACTCTTAACTTTACTGCCTAGCAGACAGGAGGCCTAGTAATAGATTTTTAAAAGAGAAGATGTCAAAAAAAAAAGAAAATTAAATCAAAAAGGATAATAAACTGTAGATGGACAGTGTTCTTTTTAATGAATTAAGCTTATTTTCTTCTGATTAAAATTTAATTTAAGTAAACAGAAGTCTTGCAATTCAGGAGTGAAAATCAAAATGTTTTGGAGGCAAAGCAAAATAAGACTTTCCAAGAGAAAGGAAAGCAAATATTAAAACTTCCCAAGGTGGTCATTTAGAAGAAGTTCATATGAACTTTAAAGTACACACACATTTAAAAAAAAAAAATTATTGCTTTTGAATTTACACCTATCAAATTACATACTCCCTATGTAGTACAATCTGTCAATATCTCAATGAAAAATTCATAAGTAAAATAATTTTGCTAGAACTTGTCTTGCAAAATGAGTTTGCTTCAAGAAGGAAGATCTTACACTTTTTTTTTTCATTATCCTGATAGATACCTTCTCTTGAAATCCAAAGTCAAAACAAATAAAGATTAAAAAAAAGCAAATAACTCAAGTTATAAATATATGCAATTAAATGTACTATTAAGAGTAGTTGCACTGAAGTTACTGAAGTTCTTTAACTGTACTTGTAGATAAGTGTATGTAAACTGAATAAAAGAGTATGGAGGAAAGAGGCTTGTGTCTTTATTTCCACCTGTAACATGAAAAAATTATACTTGCTCTACTCTTCTATTTTCCAGTGTTCCCTTACACACAAGAGATTAAGATAAAAATACAACAGGTCAATATAACTGATCTATAAATATGATGTTTAATACTAGTTTCATTTCTTAGAGACACAACATAAAATAAATACCTATATGTCTTAGCACATTTTAACAAACATTCCACACTAAAAAAACCCACAAAAAATTAAAATTAATTGCACTGCCCTGTGTTGCAGAAGCATGAAAAACTGAATGAATAAAAGTTTTTGTAGTGGACATGTCTAGATCTTTTTATAACTAGTCCTAACTAGAGGCATAAAGAAGAGAAAAGGTTTTCCATTCCAAAAGTCAAGTTCTTCTGGAACATAAATTAGGATAGTTACTTTCTTAAGTGGAAAACTTGCTAAATAAGAAATGTAAAAGACAAACAGAAAATGGCCATTGAGTCACAACCAAGAGCCTGTCTATCTATTCCCTGTTTTCTCATTATTTTGTTGTAAGTTTGTGATTGCGAATCAACTAAGCGTTATCTGCTGCTTCACTCCAGTTCATGTAAGTTGCAGGTTTGAATAGAGTGCTGTTGATGAGCAGGATAGGGTAGGATGGAAGTTGCACTCTGTCACATTCAAAATTTTTAATTATACTTACTTAGCAAAGTTAGACATAAAACCCCAAAAGCTACTAAACTTGACAAATCATGACTAAAATGGAATAAGGACTGACGTTACATGACAAACGAATCTCAGAAATAAAAAAGGAGCATGCAGCTCTGGGCAAAATAGTCAGACAGCTGATGTCCATTGAACTTTCAGCATGACTGTCTGGTTTCAATGTCAACACAAATTTCTTTCTAGAGTATTTCATCTGACACTCCAGAATTGTTTGAAGCAGAGAGGAATGTGGGACTGCTTACCCACTTGATTGTGACTAATGGGTAACATGGGGAAAAAGCCCCCTGTTCTCATTTGCATGTCTAATGATGGATACTTGGGGTTAGATTTCATTATCTTGCTGAGAACCACACATGCAATACTTCACTATTAAAAAAAATGTTTCTGTGATTAAGCTCTATACTCAAGCAAAAATTCTTCTGTTTTCCATTACAGAGACTGCATGACATATTAAGCTAATTTCAGCTTCATCTGATTCCTTCAGTGTTTCATAACTAACAAATATTCCCTGTCATTCGCTACTTTTATAATGCCATCAAATCAGATTAGACCATAGGGAAGAATGAAAAAGACTATGTATAATACTATGCTTGCATTTATTTTCCAAGATTGAGTACAGGAGTAGCTGGTTTTATGAATTTTATATTTTTTCTTAGTATCGAGTTATTTGTTGCTAATGTAGAAATTCAGTCTTCACAGAATTTGTATTAAGTTGGATGAATGCAGTCTATTTATTCAACATTTTGTGATTCTGGCAGTGTTCTCCTTCAAGTCAGGCCAAGTACCATAAAAGAGTTTTCACTAAAACTAATAGTGCATTCAATTAGTTCTAAGCAACAGTTATGCAATAAATAATTGAAGTATAATGACCCTTCTGGCCTACAGTACCAGCAACATGAAATGAAATTCTGGTCAACAGATACTTGCCTGAACATCTTTTTGCAATTCTGAAAACAGTAGTAATACTGATATTCAGCCTAAACTGTCCAGTCAATATCTGGATGACAGATTTTTTCAAGCAAGACTTTCTGATTAGGCAATTTTTTCCTGCAAGTTCTTTGCTGAAATGTTTATTCTCACAGTTATTGATTTTTACTTTTACTGATTTCCAAACATTTCACTACTAAATAAGTACATTGATTGAATATTTTTTGTAGTGGACTATTTTATCAATCTGTGTAATTCTTGAACAAATAATGATCAATATAAACACTAAAATTCCTTTCACTCCTGTATTACTGAGGTAATGAACTGCAGATTTTGTAACTTGTGTCACAGAGTCACACCTGTAGGGCATCACTTGAACTTGATGCTTCCACCACTGCCACCCCTTTTCATGTACCCCAGGCACTGTCCTCAGATTATTTCCTTCTTGAATATATATGACTTCTATTAAACCTTGGGTAGGCTAGTTTGCCCTGCTATTACAGCTGTGCATTCCCATGGCTTTCCTGCAACTACACCTTCACCTAATTTTATTTTGCTTTGAGTATTTCTGCAGTGTTTTACTGTTACCAATCTTGCAATGTGAGTGGGAGTGGTTTTGGTTTGATTTGGCTTTTTTCTCTACATTAAGTCCTCAGAATTCTTGGTATTAGAAATAAAACATCAAGGCTGGAACAAATATGGCCTCTTTATGCTTAGTAAACAAAACTCCTGTGGAATCACAAGAAATATAAAATCTTGTTTATTAGGAATGGCCTTTGGTAAAACAGAGTTGGTGAAAGAAAGGGTCTAGGTGTAAGTTGACATAGGTACCATTTGGTCTAAAAAATACTTGCAAGAAAGAATTCAAATCACCAGTCTAAAACCTGAAATTTTAAGTATCCCAAATGTGCCACTATTAAGTACCCATACTCTCATTCTTGGTTTTCCTATTGTTCTTTAATAGTAAAGCAAATAAAGCCAGGGAGACTGACTTCACATCTTAATGTTTATTCTAACTCACAGAACACTTACCTGGCAACTAAAATCCTGTGATTCACATTCTTGTTCCCAATTATTTCTTTAATGAAATATATCAGTGAGCAAAACCATCAGAGCCCAGAGTATTGTGTAAAATGCACTTAATGTTTTTTCACCTGCACGGACCACTTATATTTCAGTGGGAAGGACTGATGTTATTCCCAGCCTTGAGGTTTTCACTCCAACATCCCACTTGGTCAGCTGTAAGACTAGGTTGCTCAATGCCTTAGTGAGACAGACCTTGAAAACCTATAAGTATGAAGGCTACACAGTCTGCATGGGCAGCCTCTTCCACTGTGTGACTCTCCTCACAGTGAGAATGCCATATATGCAGCCCAAACTTTCTTCACCAACGTTTCCTGTAAATATATCCATCACTCCACTTGTCAACCTAGAAGCACACAGAGAGAAACTATTTTCCTTCAGACTGAATGCAATCTGTCTGCCATCAATCTGAAGTCAGTCTTCTCTACAGGATTGCTCCTCCTGGATTTTCATTTCAGCACATGAGATTACTTTAATTACTAGAAATCTGAACTTTCTGTTTGAGCACTAACTCTGTAACTGCCAGTCATTCACACAGCCTTGATGAAAAGGAGAATAAGAGCATGGTACAAGATGCTGGCTGTCTTTGGCTGCATCTAAATGGCATGACTATGTCTGAATGCCTAGGTCAGCAAAACTATACTGTAGTACTTTTTAATGAGTTGTACATCTGTGCAGCTCCTCAGCCCTGTTAGTAAAAAACTAAGTCCCATATGAAGAAAAATATCAGAAATCATACTAAATATTTAAATTTCTTAAAAAATCAATTATTTTTAACTAGGCAAGACTAAAGATAGAATAAATAATGAATTGCAGAGTCATTCAGGCTGGAGAAGCCTCAGGAGTTCTCTAATCCAACTGAAGCTCTGAGGTCAGACCAGGTTGCTCAGGGCTTTATAAAGTCTGGTCTTGAAAACCTCCAGTACAGACATTCTGCATCATCTCTGGGAAGCCTATTCCAACACTTGTCTGTCTTCTTGACATGCCCACTCCTCCCAGCCCTTAAACGGGATCTTCTGTCTCTTTCAATTTATGTCATTATCCCATGTGGCCCTGTCACGCACATATCTAGAGAGCCTGACTGCATCTTCTCATAACCCTCCATAAGGACTGGAAGGCTCCTGTTACATTGCCTTTGCAGCCCACCTCCCTTTTTTACTCTCTAGGCTAAATCATTTCTGCTCCCTGAGCCTTTTCTGGTGGGTCACGTGTTTCAAAGAGTATGTTACAATTACCTTCAGCAGTAAGACATAGATCTGAACAAGAAATATGCAAAAATTCATGTCCTCTTGCTTTAGTCTATTTTTAGTAGCTTTTTTTCCATATAACTCTTCAGTTTTTTCTGTAACTGTCTAAATGTTCCTGCAGGCCACCATGAATTATCCACTTCCCTTGAATATTGATGGATAAATTTTCAGAGAATTTCCTAATTTGATATAAGCTTCCAATTCAATAATCACCTTGCTATTGAATAAATTTCAAATATATTTTCCATAGCTTCCAGCTTTAATACTGGCTTTAGTGAACTTCAGTTTTCAGATGCATACCCTGAAAATACAGAGGTGTAGTTCCAAGATGGATTTTTCATTATTTACGTTTACTTGTTCTTGTAATTAAAGGTTTTCAAACTAGTTTTCTAGTAAGTCTAAAAAGGCATTGGGCTGCATTTTTCTAAAAAGGCATTCTCTGCTGCTTTTGGAGATAGCATTGCTGGGTGAGAAACAGAAGAAAGAGACAGGGAACCCAGAGTCTTAAAATGTGGAAAAATTGATTTTGTTTAGAGTCGAAAGACAATTTGTTCTTAAACGAACAAATTTCCACCCAAAGATAACATTCTCTGAAAAAGCAGAAAATTGAGATATTAAAATACTGTTGCATAGACAGCACAAAGCATCTAGTTTGTTATATGTAATCTAAAAAAATTATTGGTAGGTCCACTGCATAACTGCCTTTGAAAATAAGAATATTCTGCTTGAATCCCGCCTGTCTCTCCAAATTATTATGTTGTAGTAAATCACTCAAAGTTGAAGCGTGCTGAAAGAAAGTTATTCTTTGCAAGGAGAGAAGTTAAATACTAAAAGAGGTGCCCAGAGAGGTTGAGGCATCTTCATCCATGGAAATCTCAAAAAAAGAAAAGAAAAGTTAAGTGGACAAGGCTAGGAGCAGCCTACTGTGACTTTGAAATTAGTCCTGTTTGTAGTATGAGGGTGAGTTGATCTTGGCTGTCCTGCACTGTCTCTTTTTAACCCCCTCTCCTCAACAGGACAGGGTAGAAAATAAGAAAAAGTTTCTTGAGGGTCAAGATAAAGACAGGGAAATCACTCATCAACTCTCTTCATAGAGAACAAACCAGACTTGACTTAAGGAAAATTATTTTGATTAGTTACCAATTAAAATAGGGTAGGTTGGTGAACAAAGACAAAAGGCTCTAAAACACTTTTCCCCAGCCCAATCTTCTTCCCAGGCACAGCCTCACTCCATTACTAACTCCCCTACCACCCCAAACCCTACCCAAAGCTACACAGGGGGATGGGGAATGAGTGACTGCAGTCAGTCCATAACAGCTCCTCTCCACTCCTTGCTCCTCACACTTTTCCCTGCTCCAGCCTGGGGCCTTCCCAGGGGCTGAAAAGAACCACCTGCCCCAGAATCTCCTCCCCTTTTCTCACCACCTCAAGAGAGATGAGCAGGACCTGATGGCATGCAGAGGTGCCTTCCAATCTAATATATTCTGCTGTTCTGTGATTAATCACACTGTTTAAAGCAGCTGCTAAAATATATGAGAGTAGACATGTCTAATTATTAAAAGCTCATTTAGTTTGATTTTCTGAAAAATTTAACGTGGGTGCAGTCAGCTTTGCTTTTTATCAGCTTGTGATCTGCACATCTATTTAAAATATTTGTTTACTTGGAGGGATTGCTACCTTATATTGGAATTTAGTTTAAGATAAAGAATAACAGTCTCTCATGCTTTGAAAACAAATAAATCTTGCAAAGTAAAAATATTTGTGTTTTATTTCTGACTAGGAATCTACATGGAAGATAAACTGGAAGGCATAAAGTACCTCCACCAATGGTCCCTAAAGCATTTTAGGAACTCTCTTAATTACATGATCCAGCTAGCTATTAACATTACTGACATTCACTGTCTGAAACATGAAAGTCATTATGAGTACACTGTAGCTGCTCCAGACATCATAGCAGGTAATAAAAGGGAATATTTCTCAGTTTAAAAATGAAGTATCATATAGACACAGTCTTGCAATAATAGCTCTTTGCATTGAACAGAAAGAAGGCTAGCTGAGCTGGTTTGTGCTGGCTGTTGTAAAGATCACATAACCTTTAAAATTCAACTCTAAAATTCTTTTATTTTTTTAATTAAATCTTAATTGCAAAACAAACATAGATAGAAAAGACAGCAACAAATTTCCAGAAACAAACTCTACATCAAAATTTTCATAAGGCTAGAAGTTGTCTTTGGTCCTACCACAATCTTAGCCCTATATGTCTGATTCTGAGCTTCACTCAATGAATACATGTATTTCTGCATGCTTCTACAAACACTGACACGAGAATTCAGCCCTGATAGGTCCTTCACAAGCAACTGTGACTTCTGAAATGGCTGTAGGAGCTAAAGGCTGCAATACAGCATAAAGAAGGTGTTGTCACACAGAGAAATATGCTATCTTCTTATTGTGTTAGGGTTTTATGAGGTTGTTTATTTATTTTGGACAGGAGGTCTAGCACAATGAGATTTTCACCCACATCACTGGGTGGGTCCAGCCTTACCTGCTTACAAGCCACAAGTCAAACTTTTCTGAAATTAGAAAATATCTATAAACTCAGTAGTGATTTTTTTTTTTTTTAATTAAAAAGTGGCATATGTACAGCAACTTTGAAAAAAATCAGTCTTCACTAGAATATCTAGAAGAGTTCTGGTATAATGGCTCTTGAAACAGTGTTTCAGATTATCCCCACAAGCAGTTTGAATCTGGGAGGCAGATAATAGGTTCCACAAGCACTGGCCACCTGTTACCATAATAGCGACAGACAGACCACAGAATCCCTGCAACCCTTCTCATCAGGGGCTGCAGGCACCCTAACTAGGAAACATTCCTTATTTGCATTGGTTGGTATAAGTATTTTTATGGTAACAAAGTTCTGTTTTCTGAATGAAAAGAAGTGGAAGAGAGACACCTGTGGCAGATGCAGTATCAGTTATAAGCATTATATTAATGCAATATTCTTTAATTCACAGCTTGATGCAAAGAGCACCTTGCATCTTTGGGACAGCTCGTGTTGCTTCTTTCTCAAGGACACAGGGAAACACTCTAAAGCTCAGGCAAGCAGCAAGTGTGGGAACTCAGCGCATCACCTCGGATGCTCTGAGTCCCAGGGAGAGCCCCTGGGGGGCTCAGAAGTCCTGGAATGTAGCCAAAAGTACCTGGTGGCTTGATTTTGATCCTTCGAGAGTCGTGCTATCTCAACGTGAGGATTCACAGGTTTCTGAGGTGTAAATGGTGAAGGACAAATGCTTTTTTAGACTAGAACATAGGTTTTAGGATTCTGGTGCAAGGGGGTATGATGGAGACAAGATGGAGGATTTAGGCCCGACCTCGTGGTGGTTCTTCTTCTTCTTCTTGTCATCCATCTTCTGTGTGATGTATGCACTTTGGATTGGCTTATGCTAAAGGTGCACTGTTCAACAAAGGTGATGGGAATTGGTGAAAAACTATAAATATCATATACGTAATTATCAGTATAAGAATGCTCAACCGCCCCAGGGGCGGGGAGTTTGCGTGTGGCTGCCTTGCTGGTCGGATCTCAGCTGGGCAGAAGAAGAACTTTTTAGATAAGATAAAATAAACAACCCGAGAAAAAGATCAAAAGAAGAGTCCAGACTCATCTGTTCGCTGCAGGCTGCCTGCGGACCACCCTACGCGTGTCCGACAGAGACAGGCAGCCGATCGGACAGCAAGTTCTGCTGCAAGAGCATGCTCAACACTTAACAGAATTGGGCTGCTGCAATATAGTTCTCTGAAGCTGATATTTGAAAATGTGGATTCTCTGGCATTTCCCTCTTCTATTTAAGACTAAATTTCCAAAAAAACACTAAACTAACATGCCATGAGTGTATAAAATGCACTTATACACTAGAAGTTGCAAACAAGATCTTCCAAAATAATCTCTTTTCTCACCAAGATTCTCAGTTTTTGCTTTTCCTCCACAGACAAACAGTGTGCTTTGAATGTGCTTAGTACTCTGTTATTGCAAGCCAGCTCACCATTTCTACCAAAATGTTAAACAATGTTGACTATCTATAATTTCTGACAAAATATTCCCAGACTCATTGCCACTTTAATTTGTAATACCATGCAATTAATTTTTCAGTTGACTAAAAGTTCTGAAGAATCTTTATTCTCTTCACACAAAATGTCCATTTTTAATTTACTTATCAAACCCATAGATTCTCCACTGAGTTAGTTTGTGCAATATAGTTGCTAGGCAACCAAAGTAATTTTTCCTATCTTAGTTCAGCAAAGGAAGATATAAGTTTACCAGCCTGAAACTTGCTGAAGCTTTTCTGGGTTAATTAAGTCTCTAATGTTTATAATCCCTTGTCACTCATATCTCTCCACACTCATTTTTTCATTGGAGTTTTATGGAGAGGGAACAGATGTAGCAGTTCTCAGAGTGTGTGGTTTAAGCACAAGCCAGTAACAAATTACCTGGATTCATAGCTCAGGAGGGAAGAGTGTAAACATATAGAACTCTTCAATAGTTTTCTATTGATGAAACAACACATTATAAGTCCATAAAGTCAACTCTAAAAGTCAAATATGGAATAGTTACCAGTTTTAGTGTTCTCAGTGTTCAGGTTCTTCTAGATTGATAGAATGCTAAAAAAAAACCAAAACATAATGGCTAATCGTTGCTGTGAATACTATTTTACCTTCTCCCCCCCCCCACCCCAGCTTACTATTTCATATTAAAATTGTACATATTCCATATTTATAAATTTATAATTGAGTGATCTCAAACAATTTTTTTCATGAGATGGTGTTGTTCCTATCAGAAGTGAAATTATCCAGAAGTGGTTTTATCCAGATATGTGCCCAATGCAGTAATCATGAATATAGTTTTAAAAACACAAGATTTAACATATTCAGTGACTCATAAATTATATATAACTTTTTCAAACTGGAAGAGGAAGATGGGTCAGACAAGCATATGACTATATTCCATTTAAGATTAGGCCAGTTAAAAAGCAAGATAAGAACTGGCAAATAATAATGGTCGTTCCCAAAATGATGAGGAGAAATCATTATTGGAAAGGTAAGACAGTATTGGCACAAAAAAAGTCTTGCTTTGGTGAATAATAGCACTGTTTCAAAGGGTTCTTCAGTTCCTTTATTATTTTTCAGCAGAATGATAGATTTGCATGCTGATGCAGTGTTTTCTAGACACCCGAGTTCTGCAGTAACTGCTATAGCAGACTGGGCTTCAAGAAGAGTCCCCAGAAAAAAAGTTTTTGTTAAAATAACAGATTCCCTAACTGATGAACATTAAATATTGGGTACCAAAAAAAAAAAAAAAAACCCCACAAAAAAAAAAAAAAAAAAAAACCACCAAAGTGGAGTCTTTATTATCTCCACAGCAGTTTTCCATTTCAGCAACTAAAGCTGGAAACAGCTCATCTTTCAGAATGGCTGACAAAGAAAAGAATTCCAACTAGACTCAAAATAAAATTTTCCTTCCCATTCCACACTTCTTTTTTAAATCCAAGATTATCATATGAAAAATCCCGAAACACTGAGAGCTACAGTGATAACTAGAGCTCAGTAGGATTTAAGCAAGGTTTCATGAGGATTTCAGGTAAAGGAAGAACTTAATTATTAGCAAGGAAAAGAATATACAGCTCTACTATAAAAAGATGTGTCATTAGTTATTTGAAGATCTTTGAAGAACTAGTTTGGTGTGTGACAAAGAAAGGGGTAAGAGAAAGCAGTACCTGCCAAAGGACCTAATATACCAGCCTTGGTGGCTATGATGTCCAAAAAGTGTATGTCAGAGGCAAAAGGAATCCAGGGTCATTACAAAGATAATGGACAGTGGCAGGCAGTAATTTAGGATGCCAAATGATTCATTACTTGACTCTGCTTCTGCTCTTTATGTAGAATAAAATAATTAGGCCTCTCTACTGGGAGACAGAACAACATGACTTTTTCCATATATGACATACAAATCCAGTCACATTGAAATAAGACTGCCAAGATATTGCTCTGAACCATTGTCCAAAACTAAGCCAGAATAGACCACTATAAAAAGGGATACTGCTGGAACACAGAACTTTACTGTCCTGTCTGCTATGTCAAAATGAGTAGATGAACGTCTGCTAACTTTATACTAGCAGGGCATTTTGTACCTTCTTGGGAAAAAAACCCAAAAACCTGCCGAAACAACCACCAAACAAAACCAAACACAGGCAGCTTAGTCTGCAATGCTGTGAGCTGCAAGAACATTAGAAATTGAGCTTGCTGTTTTCCACAGCAAATATCCGAGCACTGCTTTGATACTAAGATAGGTGGTCTTAGTAACTTCAAGACACACATCATCTTGAAAAGTATCTTAAATGTTAAGATAGGTTTTTTTTGCTGACCTAGGTATAGCATGGCAAACTGCAAGTAACAATAGCAACACTGCAACCATAGAAGCTACCTGGGATTTTTCATTTTTATTACATAGCCTTGCTATCTATTGGTGTGTTGGTGTAGGATATGTACCCCATTTCTGCTTATTCAGTTCACCTTTTCAAAACACTGAGATGTGTCTTCCATCTTTTAGCCAGCACAAACACAGTGAAAGCTAAAGCATGACGCAAAGAGAAGAAAAGGGAGTTTTTTGAGGTCACATTCAAGCCTTCATGTTTATTCAGCCAATTGCCCTGATTTCCAGCTATGCATAAATACATGTCTGTGTTTTAGTATGGGTCAGACTCATGGCATAAATAAAGTCAGACACAATTTTTGTATGTCTGAAAATTTCAATATTTATTCGTTGGGTCAGATCTTACTCTGAATGACTGAAAACTGAAAGTCTGAACTACAAAAGATCTAGGAAAACTAGACTTCCATTTAGGTTTGCTTCAAATGCCCTGGAGTATTATATGATGCCAGGTGAAAAACAGCCAGAATTTCCAAACAGCCTGTGCTGCTGTGAAGCCTTCAGATAACATTGTCCCTGCAGCTTCTTAGCTAAAAATGGTGAAGGGAGGGATACTCACAGTGCTGGCAAAGGTACTTAGTGAGAAAAGAAGGGGAGCAGCAGAAGCAGAAACCTTTTCAGAGTAGTAGCAGCCTAGCAGAGTCCTTGATCAGAAGGGCAAAGCCAGGAGAGATGTGCCCAGCTGCACCCAGCTGCCTGCTAGAGCCATCAGTGTCATTCCTTGTTCCTTTGATGTCTGCGGGCAATCAAAATGCCACATGTAGTTTGGCAAAAGGAGTGCTTCTTAGTCTCCATTCCCACTCAGTTCCCCTGTGCTAGAATGACTGTAATATGGCAACAAACACTTAGTGAACACAAGACTTAGTAGAAGCAGAAGTTTAAAAAAATTGTAGCAGGAAAAAAGTGCCCAGGACATTACAAGGAGTTCATAATATAGACACATAGAAAAAGTCTGCCTTTAATATTTTTTTTCTTGGACACTTTTCTCTTTCACAATCCCATTAGATATTTTACAGTAATATCTCACATAGAGAAATAACAGAAAATAATTTGCATTTAAGACAACTGAAAGTATCCAGTTACTGATCTGCCATTTTTTTGGAAAGACAGCTATCTGAAACATATTCTTTTTCCCCTACTATTTTTAGTAAGAAGAGAAAACAAATGTGAACAAGGACTTTATCTTACAATGTACTATATAAAAATAAAAGAAGAGGTTTTGGCAGTTCTTGGAACACATTGGGCCATTTACAACTGCAGGAAAATTTTAAACAACAAAGGGAAAGGACAAAACTCAAGAGACACATAATTGCCTATTTTAAGGCAGGGTGTAACCAATGATTAAAAAAAAATCATTAAAATGTGGGCAAATTATTTGCTATAAGTAATATCACCAGCAAATTAACTTTTATCTCTTCATAGGTTGGCCAACCAAATTAGCCACATTTTTTAATGAAATCATCTGTAACAACCTCAACAGTGACTTTATTTCATAATTTTTTTTTTGTAAGCAGGATTTTTCCATTAATTCAGTCTCTTGGGTTTCTGGGGAAAAAACCCACAACAACCCAACAACATCAAAAAACAATCACACCAACAAAACTGATGACTTAAGTTTTAGCTTTTATATTTTTCACATCCTGCACTGGAGTAGTGCATAGCTCTGAACATTGTATAGGGTTATAGTAAGCTCTCTTCACAGTTAGGTCAGACAAAACAATCCTTCCAAGCCTGAGAACCAAGGTTATCATCACAGCCTCAGGCCCTGAAAAGTATAAACAGAAGTGAACTGGGGAGGCATAAACTGGGAGAATGTGACTTCATTACCTGGAGCTGTAATAGCACAATTAACCCCTAATATGCAAATAGATCAAACTCATATCTTTCAAAAAAACTCATGACTGTCATCCATCTTGGGTGTAGCCTCTGTGGGGCTCCTGCATTACCCAAGGTGTATCTGTTAAAGGCCTTGAATAAATACCTACTTTATTCTCTAACTCTGTCTAGCCTCTGTTCTAGGTAGCCAGTCCAAGACATCAAAACCAACCAAACACACACAGACCTAAAAAAAAAAAAAAAAAAAAGTGTACAATGAGCCATATAGAAATCTCTGTCTGTAAATTTGAACCTTTACAAAAATTGCATAATTCTTAACTCTAGATTACCCCTTGAAGATACAGACTCAAGTGGGGTCAGAAATATACCAAGCTGAGTTTTATTAAACAAAATGGAAAATTTAAGAATACAATGCCTTGATAAAGAAAAGAAACCAAACAACTTGTATTCCTGAAATAACTAACACAGGACAGATTTGGGCAGCAAGGGCATTACTTGCATTTTAAAATTTATCTGAAGCTGTTTTAAAAATAACTGATCTGTCAACTTGAGTCAATCATTTTATTTTTTAAATTCTCTAATACTCTCTAGCATTTCTCTCCAAGGAATGTTTCCGGTGTGCTGTCATGTCGTATTAGGGAGTTGATACAGAGATTGTATATATTGGTGAAATCTTTAAATTCGATCTTTATCCTAAGAGAGAGTGCAGCAAACATGAAGACTGGGCTCAAACTCTTATGTAAATTTTAAAATACAGCAATAAATTGTTTTATCATATTTTCTTCGTTTCAATGCAAAATCTTGGTGATGATGGCTTTCAGATAGTAAAATTATCTTTTTTGTGTCAATGTGAAAATTACCACTGTTATACTTAAGTGAGATACCTTATTGAACATCCCTGAACATTACCTGAAAATTTGTACTATTAATTTTATCTCTTTTTTAAAGCCATACTAGAAGCACAGCTTTCTCAGAGGGTCCTTAGCTCCTACTTAGCTACTCCTTAGCTTGCCTAGCATAAACTGAACAGAGATTTTGATTAAATCATGAGGTATCTACTTTTATTTCTTTGTATCATCCTTCATTCCTCCGTAATTTGGGAGTCAAGGACTTTTTCCTGTTCACAATTTCTTCTCTCATCTTCCACAATATTTTGGAAAGAAGAAATATGACCTTTTCTAGGTCATACACCTAGTTATCTCCTTTTTACTAGTTCAGATCTAGGTTAGGATTTCCTCCTGAAGAAAACCACTTTTCTATTTCTTTCCACTACCCAATATACTAATTTTGTGATAATCATTCTTCCAAGTAGCAAATTGTAGCAAGAGATAGATCTTTGCTTTTAGCTGAAACTCCTGAATTTCTGGAACAGTACCATCATTCTTACAATAAACTACAGTGCATAGTATAAAAGCTGAAGGAGATGCTTTCAGCTTTTTCACTCTTTTTCAAAGATCTTAGGTCTGAAGGAGCAATTTTATTTTCAGCTGAGAGACACTAACTCTGCTTTACAGACAGACACTACTGACACATCATTCTCACTCAGGGAGGAGGGAAGATGGTGTCCTTTGTCTTTAGTCTTCACTGCAACCACTTTGTGCGTAGAAAAGAAGGGGTGTGCAAAGAAATGCTGAAGGTAGGACAGGAGATGTATAATTACAGCCTGCAAAGATATCTCCAATACTTTCCACTGTGACTGAATCAAGGCTAAGAATTCAGGACGTAGAAAGGCATGTTAAATCTTCTGAAATGAAGATTATGCAAGCTAATGTTCAATATTAGTTAATGAATGCTTCATCTAAACAGCTTTACACATACACACACAGAAGACCTAAGAAGGTGTATAGATTTACATGGAAGAGGGAACATTGTTTTTTTAAAAAAATTATTGAGGATCAACATGTAATTATTTTTTATTTCTGTTAGTAATATTTCATAGCAAATTCTATGAAGTATAACCCTTCCTGCTAGTGTAACAGTTTCATATGTAAAATGTTTATCAGGAACACATGCCTGATGGCTAATTGCAATAGACTGGACTGGGAACTATATAAGCATTCTCTAATAAGGTATGTGATCTCAAATTAAACAATTCAGCTTGTTGCCACTCTCAGTTTGAATGCTCTATTTGAAATATTTACAATTCAATCATTCATTAAAAAGAAGAAATTAAGCCCTGCTAGGTTTAAGAAATAGAACATTCAGGTGTGAAGTTTAAAGGAATAGGAAAGATAACTGGCTTGGTTAGACTAAGCTACACTTGGTGTCAAATTTTTCAACTTTTAAAAATTATTTTCAAATAAGACACGGTTGTGTTCAGCATTACTCTGCTTGCTTTATATATATATACTGAGCAGAGTAATTCTCATATATCTGCTTCTGAACTGTTAATGTGTCTATTTCTACATATGCTTGCCTTTATTTTCATCTCTTAGAAAATGAAATGAGGAATAAGACACCAATTCTTTACAGACATTGAATCTTATGTATATAGTATTATGACTGTGAAAAAAAAAATCCATGAGTTATAACAATGATCCTTATTGACCAACTCCTTTTCTACTAACTTATTATACAGTATTAACAAAGCCATGTATGTAGACAAAACAAAGCAGAGTAAGCCTGCCCTTACAGCAGAACAGTGCTGCTGCTATCTACAATTTCATATTTGAGGAATTACTTACTTTGGCTGAGCCACCAGACCAACACAAGGGTGGCTAAGAAGAGCTTTGCTTGAAGTTGATAATACTGAAATATCAGATGACAAGTCAGTTCTATTACCTGCTATCCAGCAATCCAAACTAATTTCTGTGCCACTTTGCATTCCACCCTCTGTATCTTCAGCTCTTTTGCAAGACAAAACATCTCTGTCAATACACACACTGACCCCACCAGTAAATAGGTGCTCTACTTTGTCTTCTGTGATCAGTTATTTAAAAATATGACTGATTAAAACTATCCAGATTCAGCTGTGACTGCTTCAACAAATCATTATTTCACATTCCTTTTTCAAAATGCTTTGTTTCCTATTAAGCATCAGGACCATAGTTGCTATATGCCCTTTCAAACAGGTCAGAGCTACCTTTGACTTTTCACTGAAAGGATATTGCGCAGAATAAGCCAAGAAAGTTCAATTACATGGGCAAAAGAAAACCCTTTAAGTTGCAGTTTTTATGTAACTACATAAAAATCTATATAATTTTGCACTTAAAATTAATTTATGTTCAATTTAATGTGTATCTCAACAAAGATAAAAATCCCATATTCACATTCAAAGTGTTTCCTGTACATATAGAAAGTCTCTCTGGCACATTAGCAGCTAGCAAAGGACTAAGTGCAAAACAACTTCTAAAGCAAAAAACCCTTGGATAGCTAGTGGTAGAGCCTCAAAAGGAGATTTCCTCTCTTTTAAGGAGGTAACTAAGAAAAGGAAATACTTTAAAAACCTTTAATTCTCATCTGATTCAGTAATTGAAATTGGATTTGATTTTCCTTAATAATGATTGTTATACAAAGACGTTCTTACTGCTGTAGTGAACATAAAAGAAATATTTTAGGAAAATGATTAACAGATCTTATTCTACAATCCTCAGTTCTTTACTGATGTGTCTAAACTTTTTAACTCAGTTGCCTGGTCATTTCATAAGATCTACAAAATTAAAAACCCAGACTGAGGAACACACAAAACTGCTAACTCTTCTAGGCTCTCCAGTTTGTCTGAGCAAGAATTTTAATTTTGAAATGTAAACAAAGTCCACCTCACAGCAAGTTTTTGTAAACAGAAAGAACAAGGATTTAATTATATTAGAATCAGACTCTAGATCTGAGCAGCCCATATTTTCAAAGCTAGGTAAGTTTTCGAAACTATGTCATCAGACAGAAAGGTGTTGAAAAAAATATGGGTTTGATAAAAAAAACTTTTCATAAATAGTTTTCAAACTATTCAAATTTCAAATACTGAAATTAATTGCTTGGTTTAGACTGAAAGAATTGCTTAACTTTTGGCAAACTATTATTGAACATTTAAGATTTACAAAGTGCTTTTTCCTTTCAAAGTCATCTTGGCAATTTGAATTACCTAAATCATAAAAAGAGGTGTTGTTGGCTTCCAAACCTGAATACAAACCACATAAAAGTAACAGATATTCTTGATTAAAAATAAACCACACCAAAACAAACAACTCAGTTTATTTGCTACTTCTGTCAGACACTGGTAGCTTTGTACTGCCAACAGTACTAGCTATCTACTAGTAATATCTACATACAGCCTGAGGAATAACCTTGGAAAGCAGTGCCTTGGAAAGTGACCTGGTGGTCCTGGTCAATGGCAAGTTGAAGATGAGTCACTGTGCCCTGGCAGCCAGGAGGTCCAACTGTGTTGTGGGGGGCATCAGGCACAGCATCATCAGCCAGGCAAGGGAGGGGACTGTCCCACTCTGCTCTGCCCTGGGGCAGCCTGGTTTTGAGTGCTCAGGGCAGTTTTGAGTGACACAATATAAGACAGATTTGAAATTATAAAAAATATATAAAGTCATTAGAGAGCATCCAAAGCAGAGCTAAAAAGATGGTGAAGAATCTAGAGGGGAAGCTGTGGAAGGAGCAGCTGAGGTCATTTGGTTTGTTCAGCCTACAAAAGAGAAGATTGAGGGGAGACCTCATCGCAGTTACAACTTCCTCATGAGGGGAAGTAGAGGGGCAGACACTGATCTCTTCTCTGTGGTGACCAGTGACAGGATCCAAGGGAATGGCCTGATGTTGTGTCAGGGGAGATTTAGGTTGGATATTAGGAAAAGATTCTTCACCCAGAGGGTGGTTGGGCACTGGAACAGGCTCCCCAGGGAAGAGGTCACAGCACCAAGCCCAGCCGAGCTCAAGGAGCATTTGGGCAATGCTCTCAAGCACATGGTGGATATCTGGGATATCTGGGATATCTGGGGCTGTGCTGTGCAGGGCCAGGAGCTTCAGAATAGGTGCAACCCATCCTTGTGGGTCCCTTCCAACTCAGAATACTCCATGATTCTATTCTTTTTTCAACCCTCAAATACATCAAAAAGAAGGAGTAAAGTGATACACACAATTTGGGAGGAGGCAAGGGAGGCAAAGTAGATACTGATAGTTCATATTCTAAATAATATTGAAGGCAGGCTTCAAACTACAGAGCATAGTAGATGCTCACATTGAAATTCATCAAGAGTTTTAATCAGTGTTTGAACCACATAACTTTATGTGATAATACATGCTGTTTGTAGTGATAACAAAAGGCTGCTTCTCTCTCTCTTTTCTGCCTCCATGCTATGTGTCAGGACTGCAGAAGTAGTATTTTATGAACTGTATTTAAATCATGGAAACTATATTTTGAATCATGAAAAAAACCATGAGATACCTGGACTGTTTTGAAATAGTCTTACAGAAGATGATCTAAGCAAATGGATCTGCAATTTATAATCAAAATAGGCCTGCTGGGCTTGGTAGGCTTCTCCCTCTTTATCCTTTCCATGTTGTGAATGATACATTGGTTTTGCTGAAAAACTCAACACAGATCCTTCCTTTTGATCAATTGTTGAGAGTTTATTGACCTTTAAACTGAAATAACAGAAAAGACTTGTCTAGTACAGCCTTCACCAAAAAAACAAGAAATCATTCCAAGAAACAATATTAAATATGCAAATAAAATGAAAGAATGTAATAGCTTTGAAAATGTTCACAGAAAATTATTTCAGGTAGTTTCTATTGATGATTGATAAATAAAATTCTTTTAACACAAGAATTTAGAAACACTAACAGGAATGTGTGAATGGAATTCATTTCCCCAATAATACAGTAACACCATTCTGAGAGGTAAAACACGACCACAGTCTTGAAGATTTGGAACACGTTCAATGAAAATAGGGTAAACAAACTGTTATGCTGCTTTTAAATGTTTTTTTCTTTTCTTTTGCTACCTTGAACCCCAGCTGCTGTACATTCACATGTAGGCAGGAATCACTGAGTCAAGATCAGGTTTCAGTGCACTTTCAAATATCTCATTGGAATATGCTACTCTGTCCTGCTGTTTGAATTATGAGGTGACTGCATGTTAACTGATGTGTGACTCAACAGAAGATTTTGTCTTAAAAATTACAACCTTTTCTCACAGGTTTCCTCTCAATGGAGCATGTGAAAGTTAGTTTCATCTATTTAAAAAAGATTTGATCCTTTTTGGCTATAAATAGAAGTAGTATTGCATACTTTGATCTTATGAGTATTACAAAACTCTAAAGTGTAGCAAATTATCTTACTTCTGTGGTCTGAATGACCGCCTGGAAAACTGGTGTAAAACTTCATGTAAACATCAAGACTGAATTTCTTTAAAGCATTTTTCTTTTACACATTCCTTATTATGACAATAGATAATACAAACATAAAGTGTGGAATAGAGTACAAATAAGATCAGTGGGAGACAAATTTTCCCCACATACATTCCAAAAGAAATCCAATTTCAGGAGGAAAAAGGAACAGAAAAGAAGATAGGGAAACTGAAATCTGAGTAGTACATACAGTTGACTTCACTACCAATCAGAAAATAAAAAAAAAAAATAAAAAAGTCTGAAGGATTATGTTTTATAAAGAAATTTCTGAAGCCCTCTCTATGAAGAAGAGATGTGCAACCAAGGAAACAAGTTTGGAGGCTTGGGAGGTGTGTCACTTAGGTCTTATCTCCTTGAAGAAGAAAAGGTTTGTTGGTGTTTTCCATGGTATTCAGGTATTTAAAGGGCAGCTACAAAGAGGATAGAGACCCTCTCTTTGCAGGAGGCCACATGAAGAAGACAAGGGATTACAGGTACAAATCAGGAAAAGTTTAATCTCAACATAAGAAAGAAATTTTTACATAAGGAAAAATCATCTACAGAAGCAACTTCCTCAGAGGAATGGTAGAGCCCCCATGGCTGAAGGTTTTCAAGATACAATTAGCACAATAGATAATCTCATCTTCTATGAAATTTAGAATTATTTTCAATAAGAAAATTACAAGGTCCTGCTGTTACTGCATGCTTCTTGCATTAAGATGTGCCTGAATTACTACAGGTCATTAAGAGGATTTACAGGATTTACCTTACTAAAAGGTGAATGTGAAGGAGTTTTTTCCACATTTTCTCAGATATTTTGTAAATTGCCTTGATGTTATGCTTACTATAAATATTTCTAGAACTAGTAGAACAATAGAAGCCTGAAATCAAAACTGCAGATTTTATATTCATCTATTTCTATAGTAAAATACATATCGCACTCTGCAGTCCACTGATTTTTATAAGTAAATACTAACTCTTGCACATTTAGGCAATATTCACTCCATCTTATTCTGTTACCTCACCATCATGATAGGACTGAAAAAATGTACCTGCTACCCACAATGTTTCAACTGATTTAAAAGTAGACAGTCACACTGAATACTGTGCAGTGGAGTCATTAGAGAGGGGCGCTTTGCTATAGTCCTTCACATTTCAAATTTTTTTTTGCTATTCTTAGTTTTTGTTCTCATTTGCCACACTGGTGAGGCTGTCATCAGCTTCAGCCACATCATCCATACGTGAATAGACATGAGTAGCTGTGATTCCCCCCTTGAGTGCACATTTTATTTCTACGCTGAACAGAGTGTATTCCAATTGTTTTGATATTGTTGCAGTAGTGGACCTCACCATGTCATGCCAGATGGTTTAATCCTCTACCAGACACTGGTAGACCTTTGTTCCCCTTCTAGGTCTCTCTCCAATTGAAAATCAGAGCAACTCTGTGCCCCTCTCATGTACCAAGGAGACCTATCATTTCCTTCCCTTCCATAAAATTTCTGACCTGCAAGTGTTTTGGGGGTATTTCAAGCCAACCCCAGTCCTAATGCTTATTCACCACTAGAAAAAGAAGGCTCAGAAGGTTGCCTACAGATAGGCTTTTCGTAGTAGAAGAATTAGCAAAGAAGACATTGTAAATATAAATTCTAAATCGGCAAAAAATAAGCTGGCATTTACAATATACAGCTTCTAAGCAAAGAATTTTTTGAAACATCTGGAGAGTAAAAAAATGTGATCATACCTGTAGTTACAAAGAAAGGAGAAGGGAAGAAATGGACTAATAACATGACAAATTTCATACAAGGATGTATTTTTATATTCTCTGCTTTCCAAAACAGGTTTCTGCCTAAAATTTTAACAGACTAGTGTTAATCCATCAGTTTTTTAAATTTAATACTGAGAGATAGTAATCTTGGTATTTCCACATTTCATTTAAAATGAGGTCCAAATGACAGCCACAACCTAAACTCAAATAACAAATACTGTAAGAGCAGGTGCTCGGGTAGAATAAACAGCAGGTGGCCATGGAGTAGGCAATTTCTCATTTGTGTATAAGATGTGAAAGATGTATAAGAAGTGAACATAGATTTAAATTATTCATCCTAACCACTTTTAGAAATAGCAAATAACTTCAGAAAAATATATTGAGTATGACAAGAAAAATATTGGTTTTTTATTCTCAACAGACAGATTTCTGTGTTTCAAAGGACAGAATTCTGAAAGAAATTCTTTAAAAAATAAGTGAGGTAGAGGCTTGTGCAGGAGGAAACAAGTCACCAGAGATAGAGGTACTGTTTCTGCCAGGGTTGCCTACCAAGTTGGTTTGGGATAAAGGAAAAGAAATACATAAAGCCTTCAAAAGAGCCTGGCTTTGCTCATACTCATATCATACAAAAAGCTATTTTCCAGGTCTTTTTGTATATTTTAACTCTTGGTATGGCAGATCTACCTTATCTACTGCATCCTTCTGTTCCCAGCAAATCCCACTCTGAAATCACGAGGACAAAAGCAAATCGTTCTCCAGGAATAGAATTCCTATCCAGATAAGAGAGTGAACAATTTTTGATGAAGGTTTTGAAGAAACAGAATGGACCAGATGATTCCATGCAAGTACTAGTGCCTGGTACCAGGCACAAATACTTCAGCCCTTGGGCATATTCAGTTTTTTATCCTGCTATGGGCCTCCACTCTCTAATGATCAGTGGCAGACTGTTACTGGGCCCCATAATGAAATAAAAGCTCTCCCAAAGAGATAAGGAAAGGATGTACCATTGAAGACTGTTGGCATGAAGTACCATCCGTGGAGTCAAGTGGCTTTTTTAGTTGTTTTGGCTCAGGTTTGTGAGTTTGGGTTTTTTGTTTGGTTGAGTTGTTTGGTTTTTTTTACTGGAGGGTTTGGCACTTTGGTAATTTGTTTGGGGTTTTTTATTGTTTGATTGGTTCATTGGTTGGTTTGAATTTTTGTTGAGTTTCTTTCTTTGCTTTGTTTGCAAGGACTTCCCATGCCTTGGAGTGTTCAGATTCATCACTATTTTTTGAATCGGGTTGGGTGGGGCTCTGAGTAATGAAAGATGTCCCTGCCCATGGTAGGGGTCAGAACTAGATGATCTTTAAGGTTGCTTCCAACCCAAACCCTTCAATAATTCTATGAAAATCAAAGTTAAAGGACTTTAGAGAAAGCTCAACAGAACTTATGATTTAGAGATTGCACCACACTAACATACTTGTCACTGCTTCCCTCTCTACTGTATTACCTGGGAGACCTTACTCCTCCTTGTAAAGTAAAATGGACAGTTCTTAAATGGTAATTTACTTTGAACATGCTCAATACTACAGAAAAGATCACAGCAGGAATCTCTGAGAACCACTAGACTAGAAAGCATGCTTTCCCCCAAGTCCTCTGCCCTTAATTTGTTTCAAGCTCACTGCTTTTTGTTTAGATAGTAGCCTGAGGACTTATCTGCCTCCTGAGAGGTGCAGCAATAGAGATTTAGAAAGAAAGATTCTAATTACATAGGGCTTCAAAGATTGAATGCTGTGTTTTGATTACACAAAAATTAAGTAGCACTAACAGTCCACCTGTTTTTCTTCAAAGTTTAATTAATTCCAAGTACAATAATTTCATTCTGAATTGCAAAATGAAATTCTTGCACATAGTTTGTATTCCCATATCAGTAGTTCTTCCCAGAATAGGTCAAGAAGCTTCTCTTAGGATTACACTTGCTCCTTGATTTAGGTTGGAAGAGAAATAATAACACATCAGTATGAGAGAAATAAAGAAAAATGAGAAAACCAGAAAGTTCTCCTTTTCCATGGCCTCATCTCCAAAATGTGAGAAGTCCATTTCAAATTTGTTGAGAGTTTTAAGTACTCAGACCAGTAACATTTTTAATCATTCAACAGTCAATAATTCTGTGAAACTGGTGTGAGTGGCTGAAGTCAATTGAAGTGCACTGAACAGCCACATGAATAAAAATCAGGTGACAACCACAGGTTTCACATACTGGTCACTGCTTACTATTTTGAAAACCACTTGTCTTAACCTATACAGCATTTGGAACTCATGAGGGAAATATTAGAAACAGTGTATATTGAGTGCCTCTGGACAGCATGACTAATGCTAGAAAGAGTTTTATTTAGAAAATTAATCTGTATTTCCCAGCTGATAAGCAGGTTCTATCTCTGGGCATCTTTCCAAAGCTGCTGTGGAAGACAGTAGATGTAGTACAATGCATTTTTCTCAAGAGACTGATTTCAGCAACATGCAAGAAACCCCTATAACAACAGTAATTATGGGTTTAGGGTGGGAATGGAAAACTAGGAAACATCTTCACCATTCAGCAATGTCTGCTTGTGATCCAAAAAATTTCAGCCATACTTTAAACCCACTCCCAAATGCAAATCCATGCAGGATGCCTATAGTTTTTGGTACATCAGTGTAAGAGGGACATCAAACTGTTAGACTGTGTCCAGGGGAAGAGTGACAAGGTGGAGAAAGGTCTCAAGGGCAAGACTTAAGAGAAATGTCTTCTGTTTTAGAAAATTAATTTATTTCTTATTCTAACATTGTTTTCTTAGTAAGTAAGCCTCCTATATCTTTAGTTTTCCAATACAATTTCCCTTTTACTCTAGAAGGCACCTGCCTACAATGAAATTTTAATCAGCATGAAGAGCACCTATAGGAAAAATGGAAGGGAATATGAAGGTAAGGAGCAGAAATGTGTCAACATTTATGCAGACATTTATGTTAGTCATCTGCAAGTACAGTCAAGATATTTACAGGTAGGATGCTTGTCACATAATTTCCAGATTATTTGAATAAAGAATAAATATCAGTTATAAAGCCAAAAGGTACACTTCTGGTGTTCAAAACATATTCACACTTCCTTTACCAGAGATACTAATTATAAGTAAGACAAAATTTTGTGCATTCAATCCTTCAGATCTTAAAAGCCAAACTCAACTCATATGTAGATTTGGAATAATTTCTCATGTTTAACTATTATACCATTGCATTCACATGAAAAATTTGCTTATTTTTCTAATGGTATCAATTGCCATTATGCAAGTCATGCCACATCCTGAGACCATAACAATTAAGTCAAGCATTATGTAATATCTTACTTGAATTTTTCACTTACTTACCCCTTTCTTTGCATTTATGACTCCATTATTAATTGTCAGCATTTTTAATTCCCCGTAATTAATTTATTTCATTATTGGTTTATGATCTTAACTGGTTCACCTAATTAATAATTTTTTGCTTTAAAAGCTTTATACATTGCTTCTCTGCATCACTATTTTATGAATCAATTTCAAATATTATTGATCAATTATAATATTTTTCCAGAGGACTTGATTACTGCAAAGCTGTCAGCTACAAATATCTTTCCTTCCAGTTATTAACTTCATTTACTTTTATTCTTATCCTTGAAACACCTTTTTTGTCCCAAATTTAGACATTTCAGATTCTTACACTATTCATTAACACTATTCTTATTGAAACAAGCATATCACACCCACAAGATTTGCTTCCACCAATCTTACTTGATGTACTCCTCCACAAGATAGTCTTCAGCCCACCCCAGCTAACAAAGATTTTTTTTTCTCTACTACATTTCTGAACAAACATCACTTTTCCCTCCTGAACAACCTATTTCTGAGACATGCACTGGTGGCTTCTCAGTCTATTAGCAAGTCTTCACCAACCAGATCAGGAACAACTAGGCATTTTAAGGAAAAGGCACCGTATTTTCAGCCCTCAAATTTTTGCAATATGTTTCTGCCTTTGACTTTTCAAGTGATAAAAATGCTAAACAATTATTTGTCTTTGGAATGAGTTTCAGTGTTTGGTTTTTTTTCTTTTTTTAAAATGTTGAACAGATTTTTGTTTATCCTTTTCTTTAGCCAATAAAAAATTAATATTTTCACAATGATCTGTGAATCAACTTACTGACTACTTTAAAAATTATCACTAGAACAATTATAAAGTTGTTAATAATATAATTATGCCTTTATTGTCAGTGTGACTCTTTCTCAAAACACTGGAAGGTTACCCATGTAATATCCTGTACTTATCATTAATTTCATCACATTTGAATGGCAACCCCCCTCAAATCTTAAAATCAGAAAGCAGAAAAATCTAAGAGATACAATTGAATCCACCTTGAATTCACAATTAAATCCTGTGAAATAGAAAATAAATGTGCTACTCCAACAGCCTGAAAAATTTGTTTGAAGCTGTATATTGAACTCAGCTATTCATGGCAAAATTGCAACTGAGATAGTTTGTCTTTATAAAAATTTTCTAGTGAGAACGGTTATCCTTGGTGTTATCTATAACCAATAATAAAAATGTTGCTCAAAAGTCTGAAGCTTCCATTGTAAAATATGACATTAAATCATAGCCAGTCTTTCACATTTAACTAAATGAAACGTACTGTGAGAAAGAGGAAAGGAGTACTCAAGAAGGATGTAGTCAAAATATATGAGCAGAAGATACTTTCACTAATGGAGCAACAAAAGCAAGAAGAGATGCAAAAATTAGTTTCCAGACATAGCACTGGAAAATTCTTCACAACAAAAGTACTCTATCTTGTTTTAGAATATTCTGTCCTTCCCCTCTCCAACAGCTGTTGGCCTCATGAAATTTTAAAATACTTGCCAAAACACTGGAGGGGATTGTGGGAGTTTTGTTTGTTTTTAATACCCCTATTGTGTAAACCTTTGTTGGTAGTCTTGCTAACAAAGCCATTTAAAAAGTATTATACATCCTCTTTTAAAAAGCTATTACAGCATGAAGGTTGTATATAGCACAGATATTTTATCTCACTGAGTGGCTATGTCAGCAGACATCAACACTATCTCCTTTCAACAGAACCACACTAAAAACCAACTCTATGACACAACAGACTCTATCTAGAGCAGGAAGAGATTGTGTAAACTTTTTCCCCTTTTCAAAAAAACACCTCATGTCCCCATCCACAAGTTAACAGAAAACAGGCTACTAAGAAGTAGAGCAGTTCTCCATTAATTCCCTGTCAATTGAATTAACTAACATTTATCTTGTCAATGCTGTAATGAAAATGAAAGAGAACAAGATACTTATACAACACTAATACATAGTCCTGATTCATGTGGAAAATGAAAGCACATCAGAAGACCTGTTTGACACTTACAGGTATTTGTCAAGACCACCAAAGCCATTTTGGGACTCCTTTTTCTCAGACAGATTTTTCATCACCTAAATTCCAGTCTGAGAGATTAGGTTTCACAGGAGGACTTCATGGATTCCTAAAAATAGTATAAAGACCATGAAATTGAAACTTTCACTGCCCCCCTTACATCATCATTACTGGTACCAAACTACATTTACTTTCAGGGAAAAAAGTAATTATTTGTAGTCAAGAAATACTGAATCTCTTAGACAAAACCTACACATTGTAAATGTAAGAACTGGGAGGTCCTTAGACGTACTAGAACTTTGGGATGTCATTTAAAGCTTATGTCTTTTGCATTAGACAAACATTTATATCATTCAAGTATTGTCTGCTCAATATTGTTTTCTTCAGAAACCTGTCTTCACAGGAGATTTATCTAATTCTATAAAAATAAGATAAATCATAGATAAATCTATGATAAATCATAATTCTCTAGACATTTAGGGGAAAAATAGCTTCTTTGATATATTCTCTAGCTGATCCTGAAATTTTTGGCAAAAAATAGTCAAAAATATTCAGTTTCTACTTGGTATTATGTCATGCAAGACAATGTACAAAATACTGAGGTAATTTCAAACACATACAGTTGGCCTCATCATTCTGCCATTAGGGATACTTTTGGAGATTACAGTTATTTTTCTATTTTTAGTTATATTATATAGATGAAAACATATTATTAGAACTAGGTGGCACTAGAGACAAAAGAGCCAAATAAATATTCCAAATTCTATAAAATTGTTGACTCAGGAATGCTATAATCATTTAGTGATCCACCACTGTCTGAAGAAACAGTGAAAATATGACAGAAAGTACTTTCTTAAAACAGGCACACATGAAGATCACTTAGTATACCTAGTGAATCTCCATTCACTTTAATGCAGTTGAACAGTGAGATGTTGGGAATAAATATGTTGTAAATCATTCTCTGTGTTCAGTCTCTACACAAGGAAATGAAATCACAGCAGGAGTTTTGACTTTAGTGTTGTATTGGCTTGCCATGACATAGCTACACATCTCTGCTGCAGAGAGCAGACAGATGCTGCAGAAAAACCTCCCTAGTCAAGTAATATCACCTAAACTATTGACTTGACTGAAACATTTGCTGTAAACATTACCAAGGACTATCGAAGCCATGGTTACTTTTGATTTAAACAGCTGCATATTCTCATTCTGACAACACTGGAAGGTTAAGCAACAAGCAAACTATGTCCCAAACCTTGCAACAAAAGATTGATTGTTCCAAAACCTATCACATTATTCTTTGCAGGATAGAGTTCTTTTCTGCCTACATTTTATAGGACATAAGTGGTTTTACCCATCAGTTTCCCTTCCCTCAATTTCCCATGGAGCAATGCAAATGAATTAAATAAAAGTTCTGTTGAAGTACAAAGTGAAGGTGAAAAGGCAGGTAGGATACCTTGAAGTACAAGAGAATAGTTATAGCAATCAAGTGGTCAATATATATCAAGCAGTTGAAAGAATACTTTTGATAAATGGTAGTCAAATATTTCCCCCGGATGACGAGGAAGAGAAGCTTAGAACTTTTTTCTTCACAATGTTCACTAGAGAACTTGTATTCCAAATAAATCCAAAATTTAATGCAGCCAGTAATCTGACTTCAGTTATGTGGTTTCCTTTGAAATCCATATAACAAGTTCTGAGCAGCTGCAGTGTGCTACAACTCATGGAAAGCAAAACTACTCATTGAGACTGATGCCTCCCAGACCACTGAATTTCTTGGTCCCATTGTACAACTCACATACAAAACCCAGTAGATTTTTCTTTTGAAGAAAAGATTGCAGTTTAAGCAGTTCTTTGTTAAGTTCACAAGAGCAGCTGCCTGATAACCACAAACCTCTCTGTTGATTAGAAAGAGTTTGGGGGGATGAGGGGGGAATATTTTAGGATTTATTCTTTTGCAAGAAAAATAAGTACTGAAAACACAGTAATTGTGGACAGTACCATTTCTGAACAGAAAAGTGTTATATCTGTCTTTTTACCGCATTCTGAACTTCATTAAATGATTTAAAAGGTTGGATTCAGTGATCTCAGAGGTCTTTTCCAACCCTAACTGATTTTCAGTGATTGTGTGAAATATAATTGTCCAAAATTTAATGTCAGTGCATGCTGAGATTTCTGGATCTTAAAGACATTTCTTCTTCCAAGAAGGTTTCAGAAGCTGTGATTCTTTTTATATCTATATGGCAGGCCTTTCAAAGGAAGAAAGCAACCTTGCCATTCTCTTGGACCATTCCCTTCATCTGGCAATCACTAGAAATCAGGCTGGATATTCTATAGGGAGTCAGTCTATCTACTTTGCTAAGGTTTGCTATAGCACAACTAAAAGAGGTTTGATCTAGGTCAAAGCTTTGAGAATTTATCTGAAACTAATTTAAATGTCCTAGGAATAAACCATGGATGGCAAATTTCATAAAAATCAAGTCACATCATCCTTTCTTCTAGCTAAAAATGCAAAAAAAAATTCCTAACAACTCCTCTCAAAACAAAAAATAAACAAGGAAACCCAAAAGCAAACAAAAAAACCCAACAGAAACCACACAATCTAAAACCAAACCAACCAAACAAATAAACAAATATGAAAAAAGTCTCAAACAAACATTTGGAAACAAACAAAAAAGGACCTCACTCAAAGCAGTATCCAAATGTATGTGCAACTTGATGCTGTGGTTTAGGAATGGTATTTCCCCATTTAGTGTTTCCACTGAAACCCTCCAAACCATGCACTGCTCACACACTCACTTCTCCCTCCCCATTCCATTTTCCCTGTGGAGGGCTGGAGAGGAGAACTGGAGGTACAAAAGGCAAAGATCAGAGGCTGAGATGAGAACAATCTACTGAAAAGAGCAATGAGACAGGAAAACAAACAGTAGTAGCAAGAGTATTAATACCAAAGTGTTCAAGAGGTGAATGATTCGCTCAAGAGAACTCACCACAGAGAAACCCCTGATCACACCCCACTGTGCTACCCTCCTCTGTGACCAGGAAGAAAGTCCTTTCCCCATCCCTGAAAAATGACAATGGTACAGAACAATAGCTGGGTCCTGGTCATGCCCACCCTGGCTACTGCAAAAATTAACCCTGTACTGTCCAGAACCAGGACACTTGTATTGTACTTCTTAGTCCTCTATGGACAAAAGCAATTTGTGGTGTTCTATTATTTTAAAATTAACAGATTTTTAGATTTGCTGTTGTTGTTTTGAAGTAAATTGGTTCAAAGTTTCTCAAAGTATGACAGGCACTGAAGACAATGCTGTTGTCTTATTTTCTGCTGTGCTAGCATAGCCGTGGGAAGTACTGTTAATATTGCAAGTCTTCAGTGGATATATTAGTTTAGACAGTATCCCACACAGAATTTTTATTTCAACAATAAATGACCCAGCAAGTTCATCACTGTGTGAACTTGGAGCACTTTTCAGAGAAATGAGTACATTTTTCGTGTTCAACAGTAAAATAACACTGGCTATAAGTCACATCAATCTTGCTGGGTCATAAAATCCCTGTTTTATTAATTATTACAATTTTTTTGTTTAACAGACACAAATGCTTATTCTCCTCAATATGGAGATGCCCCAATTAATATGCTAATTTAGATTTTATTTTTACTGCAGAGGTACTTAGAAACCTTGGTAAAAGTTGTTTTTCATATTATAATTTATTCTGATTCTTCTAAGTAAATTGTAGCACCATACTTTAGAGATTGGAGCTGAAACACTCAAACCAGTCAGTTTAGTCTACTTTTCCAGCATTTCAAAAATGGAAAAATAATTCCAGATTAAATAGCAAAATTTTCTCATAGTCAAATGAAATTAAAACAAAAAAAGAAAAATTATATTGAAGTTGTTAGTCTTGAAGTAATGCAGCTTTATAAGAGAGTATTAAGCCAGCTGAGCAGTTTCAAAGCCTCCTTAAACTTCCTTAGTGTGCTGGCAAGTAATGAGCTCTTTATATTTGGTATCACTATGAATCCACTTAACAAAGCTTTAAATGAATCCTGCTTTAGAGTTAACATTTGCTTTCTGAAATGGAAATTATCTTCTATGACAATTACTTATTATATCTGAGGTTCCATTCCTCATATTAAGGCAAATCTCCAAAACAAGCATGATCTAACCAAAACTAAAAAAGGAGTATAATATTATATCAATTCATAAAGAAGAAGATATACACCAGTCTTCTAGCTGGATGCTACTGCTAAAATAGCTCTTTATTTCATTTGAAGTTTATACCTCAGAGTAGCACAACCACTCTTAGTCATTTTCTGTTTAGCTGGATGGGGTAGTTTTTTTTTCTTAAATTATTGTTATTTTTGGGAGTCAAAACTGTTCTGTGAAAAAGCTCTTTGAAAATCCTTCATTTAAACTCAGGTTTATAATCAAAACTGTAAATTACTAGATGAATTGTGAAATATGACCAATACAAAAAGTGAAAGTCAAAATTATATCTGTTTGTCTTTGGGGTTTTTAGGGGTTTCAGAGGTTTGAGGGTTTTTTTGAGGAGGTGTTAGATTATTATTTAGTGTTATTTTGAGGAACATTACAGAAAAGGAAAACGCACCTTGATCATCTTTACTTTCTGTATTGGTTCTTTCTCATTCTTTCCTGCCTTCCTTTCCCAAAATCAGAAAAGTCCATTCTTACATAATATGCTTTTTTTTCATTATACACAACAAGTTAAAGCATATTCCAGGAACAGTTACAGTATCCATCATGGATAATTCATATTGTATGCAGTTAGAGCTCAGATGTTACTCCCCTGAATGGCTCTGAGACCCTGGCCATATAAACTTGAGCATGAACTTTGGAAATGACAGGATTAAAAGTCATCTTTCTCAGACAGCTTACCAGTATGCAGTTGCTGCAAATGTCAGAAAATATCACAGTTTATATAAACTGTAAAAAAAGCCCCTCTCCCACCCAGCACTCAAAGCCTTCATTAATATTAGAATTAATAGGGGAAAAAAAAACCCCAAACAAATATCCCACAACACATAGAGATTAGTTATTTCCTAACATCTAGATTGATTGGATATTGACAATTATAACTCAAGAATAACATTCTAAGCAACACTTTTTGCCAATTAATTTATTAAGTATTCTGCAATATTTATCTGGGAAATTACTAAGATTTTCAGCTGTAGCTATGTTTTAAAAGACCAAAGAAGTAACTCATTACTTCAGTGCCATAATTTTGCATTTTGCACTAAGCAGTATTTAAAGCATCCTTGACTACTTCTCAAAGATTACTAGAAGCTAAGTTGTGGCTGGACTTGCTGTGGGATACATCAATACCTTTTTTTCCTCATTTCACAGCTTGATGAAGTAAATAAAATAACTATATTAAAAAGAAAAAACATTTTAGAGATCAGTTTGTTTTCTTTTTTGTATAATTAATATGTCAAGGTGTTCTTTTACCTAAATTACTAAAATTTTTTGGCTACATATCTATCTTGATATAAAGTATAAAAATTATAAATATTTTCCTTTCTAATGTCAAATGGTTTAGGTATTTCTAATGTTTTATAGTCAAACAATGGATTATGAACTATCACTAAATATTTCAAAGCTGTCTCTTGCCACTAGGTTCCTTAAATTCCCCAAATATATGTGACACATTGTAAATTGCTTTTTTAATTTTTGGCACTATTACAAAAGTCCCACATATGTTCAGAAATTATAATATGCTCTTTTCACAAAGTATTGCATTGATCACTAATAACTCTTCCTGCCTCTCTCTCCTCCCCTTCCATTTATTCCAATTTTCCAAGGATTGCTTTTCTACAGAAGACTTATTGTCCCACAAAGACAATAAAGCACTGGCTTGAGCTGACTATGCCACACTGTTTTTGTTATGAGATGAGCTCCTTCAGTCTCCCAGTTTTTGCCCACAGCCATCACTACTCTTATTACAGTTCAGAAGGCTGCTCCACAGACAAGAAGGTTTCATGACTGATGGAATATTGGCAGCATCACCTCTACCCTCTCTGATACTTTAAATTCTTTAGTGGCTGCATCACATTTTTATTTTGGGTTCACCTGTCACACTCAGGTGTGTCTTCTTTAACTTCAGGGTGTAGATTCTAGACAGCAGAAATTCCAGAATTAGTTTTTGCATTCATGTCAGTGTCTTTTGTACCACTAAGCACCACTGAACTTCTGTGTGATGGCTAGAGTTCACCTGAGACATGTTATACACTAACAAATTTCTTAACACGCAAAGTAAATAACAAAGTGAATATGAGGAAGGAATATTTAAAATCTGCCAGAAACTTCACACCAATGAACTTCTTCCTTCAAAAAAAAAGTGATGGTAACCTTTTCTATTATTTCTTTTCCATTTTTATGACATCTTATGAAGTGTTACTCACATCAGCTAATTAGGGTATTTGCTTTATTTCATACTCCCCCTACCACTTACGTTGGCATGACCTACATTCAATAAACCTGTACTAAAGTTGGATCTTATTTTCCCTTTACCTTCAAAATTTTCCTAAATTTAAGGTCATGGCATCCTCTGCAGCAATAATAGCATCCCAGTATTACAATAAAGCCTTTCAGTGTTAAGTTGCATTGCAAAGTTAAAATTAAATAAATAACCAGAGAGTTCTGGGCATTCTGGAAAACCACAACATGAATCCTATTTCTACAGCTTTAGAGAAGTATCTGGAATTTCACAAAATAAAAATTTCTGAGTTTATTTTACCTGGAAATGCTGCTGTTTCAGGCTCATAGACTCTTGAGATCTCCTCCACTGCTCTTTTGAAAAAACATTTTGAATTCCAGTGTTACTTTCTCAAACTGTTACTATCTTAGTATTAAAGGGTATTAAGAAAAAACTGTCATAAGTGAAATGTAACACTCATTTATTATTGACAACCAAAATGAACAAAAATTACTTATAAAGCAGATGATTATTTTTGCAGCTAAATAGGTTTGCAGAGTTAGTTACTGCTTACTTGGAAAGAGTTCTGTTTTTTCTTTTTTTTTTCTTTTTTTCTTTTTTTCTTTTTTTTCTTTTTTTCTTTTTTTCTTTTTTTCTTTATGGCAACCATTTTCTTGTTGTTTCCATATAGACCTCAAGTAACACCACAAGATCTGACTTCCTGCAGTGCTTATGAGGTAAGGAAACTAAAAACTGGTATGGTCTGGTTTTGTTCCCTGCTGACAACCAGCTCCTGCAGTTCTGCATGAAATGGATACAGCTAAAGCTATTTCTAAACCACTCTTTTCCATAAAGATAAAAAAAATATTCCCCACTATTCAACTGTAGGACTTCCCAGCGATTGGAAAAGTTGAACAAATTCTCTGTTGCACATACCATAGTTTAGCAAAACAAATAAGTAATGAAAATACAGAGGAAAGTTAAGAACATGTGGGTTATTAAATACTTCTGCACATGCAAAAGAAAAAAAAAAAGGGAGAGAGAAGAACTGAAGATTTAGGGCTTTACTGCTTTATTTTAAAAAGTTAGGAAGTATACATCATCCAGAAAGAAGTCACTTTCAGTTAAGATACTGATGTAATTCTGAAAACATTTATCAGGTATATCCTTTTTACAGTCACTTCTTTTTGATTGTTGCTCAGTCCAGAAATGAAAGTGCCAGGCAAGGCAGAGACGTAATACTTTTATGGTATCAACTGCTGCTCACAAGTTGTTTGGTGGCAGATATTTCTTTAACTCTCCTTCTTCACAATATTCCTAATTCCTGTTAATGAGCTCCAGATGGATCTCTACAAGTGTCATCGAGGTACCATGACAGTGTATGCTGCCTCAGTAGGAAGTTAAGCTTCAATTAATTCTTAGAGGATTTTCATTTATGCAGTTGCAACACCTCTTTAATGCAAAATATTCTCCTGAATCATTCTGGGATAGCTTTTGGGTTTTGTTTTTTTTTTTTGGGTTTGTTTTTTTTTTTTTTGGGTTTTGGGTTTTTTTTGGTTTTTTTTTTTTTTTTTTTTTTTTTTTGTTGTTTTTGGTTTTTTTTNTTGTTGTTGTTGTTTTGGTTTTTTTTTAATGACTGTCCATAAAAGACCAATCACCAACAGGATACTGTTTTGCTATTTCCTGGAAGATCCTTTGCAAAAGATGAAAGGACAAAGTATTTAATTGCAAACTTCTTTTTGCACAAACCAATCAACATGTTTAAGACCTGTCTTACACTCCAGAAACTTGTCAAGAAAAATCAACTAACTAGATTAAGGTAAATTCAATTTTGTTCTTGCGAGAAACTGAGCTGTACCTCCCAAGAAAAATAATGTTCAGCCCTTTGTTCTGTTGCTGCAGAAGCTTGTATTTTTTTTTCCTTTTTAAAATTATTTTACTGAGGAACTGTCAATAAGGAAAACAGCTTCAATATCACTTATCTCCTGACTGTAAAAATGTTTAAGACAACCTTGAGAAAGACTCTTAGCATTTCAAATTCATCAACCTTAGCAAAAGAGAGTTAGACCCCTTAACAGCCTGTTAATCCTGCAATTTTCAGACCACTCATAGACCTATGCTGTCTTATTTCTATGCTGTGTTCACCTTTAGACCTTAGAAGAAGAGCTCTGTAGTTTTGTGAGTCCTGTTAAGCACTGTCTGCTAGAAAATGTTTTGCAGGTCAAAATTCACACACTTAGAAATTCAAGCATGTTGTTCCTCCCCATTCATGGAGCTATGGTAATTAAAGCATGACTGAAGAAGAAGAGAGTCATTTACCCCAGTCCTTACCCCTCACCTCAAGTATTGAACACAAAGTCAAGGACTAGTTGTTATTGAAAACATGCTGTGCTAATCATAATAAATCCCTTAATGTTCTACTTTTCCACTGACTTTACCAAAATTTGTTTTCCAGAGGATATTTTTTTTTTTTTAAGTCAGTATTTGTTCACTTGTTTGTAGGAGTCCATTCATAATGGCTATTTTAGACCTGAGGGAGTGTCTGCTGTTAAGTTTCCATAAGATCTAAATGCAGCATAAAAAGATGTAAGTGATGTTTCCTGACACACCAATATATGTTGTCTTTTCAATTACATGCAGCTTGAGAGCCTTGCAGCTCAGCCATCAGGCACCCAGAAAACCATAGTTCATATAAAGTTCATGCTTTCTAACTCCTCAAAAGCCTCAAACTACCAAACTAAAATAAAACCAACTCAGATATGGCCATACTTTACTAAGTAACCACATGGTATTGTCAACATGCTCCTTTGTCTATTTATGTCCCTTGTTTGCCCTGGCTTGTTGCATTTTGAAATGCAAATTCTTTAGGGGAGAAAAAAAACATTCTTTAGCTTGCCAGCTCCCGTGCCCAGCTTCCCTGGTAAGCATCCAAAGAGAATTAAAAGTAAAATTTAAAAAAAAATTAAAATCACTATTTGTATGGCCTGAAATTATGCTTCTATGGTTTCTTCAAATTAGACATGGAAGACTTTCAGCACTTCTTACAAAAGGAAAAGAAGTCAGTTTACAAATCCTAGTGAAGGAAAATATTCCAGCAAAAGCAGATAGTCTACAGCTTTCTCTCTATGTCAAGAAAGCATTTTCATCTTTTTACACAAGCTGCATGTGTAAAATATCATGTCACCCTTCTATTCCAATAATTTTACCTCCTGCAGCACATTAGCTGAGATAGATACATATTTGTTTCTTGGAAATAATGTTATAATCATTGACATAAGCAAGCTACTTCATAGTAGAAGTGAGTAATACATCCCTACCACTATTTTATTTAAGAATTTTAATATTTTAAAAGCAACTGAAATTAGAACAGGACAAACAGCAAAATAGGATCTTCACATTTCAAGATTTCTAATTACAAATGAACCTAAATATCTACCATGTGGCATAACCTGGTTCTCAGAAAGATTACTTGGGAAAGGCTCGAGAAGCCAAAAGTAGTCTGATAGACTTTCTGAAAAGAAGAAAAGTGGTCAAACTGTCAGGAAGCCTTCCTGGACTGTGGCTTCTGGGACCTTCTGGGTCAGCCGTCTCACACAGTGAAAAGGAAGTTTGTCAGCTTCTTCCCATTCCTCAGTCCCCTTAAATAATATCAACCTCAACAAAAGACAGACAATTCCCATAAAGGATCTTTTTTCACATATAAAACATTTTCTTTATGCTTTCTGTGAATCAGTAGACTTGCACATGTGAAATTCTTTACATTCCTGCATAGTGAGTGAATGATGAAGTTCATATCATCCTTTGTGCTAGATAGATGACTTCTGCTTCCAAAAATCAGTCAAAACCATGCGTGGATCACAAATTTGAATTTTAGACAAATGATATATAGTGTTTCATGGTAGGTTTAAGTTTTCACAGATATTAACAGCACAATTTGAAAAGAAAATCAGCACATAAATGTAGTCTAAATCACACAGCAATAACATTTATTTTTGAAGGCTGGGCTAAGGAAAAAAAGTGATGAATAGAAATCAATTGTTAATTTCTGTCAGACTTCACACAACTCACCAAGAAGAAACCATTAAACATATCAGCAGGACTGTATTTCTCTCAATGAATTTAATTAATTTACTTTATCAACCATGATATCTCATTGATCTCCCTCTATCAAACTCCTCTTTTACCAATAATTCCAGACTTTATTCTATACTTCTGATATCATTTAGTCACATCACGACAGCATACCCATCTAAATCAAGCATTTACTGAGTGAAAGAAAGGTACAAATATTTTGAAGTGAGTAATGTTCCTCTGCTCAGAAGAGTAATTATAAATCCAGACAATAAACTGATTTGCTTCATCTTCATGTATTGAATTTCTCATCTCTGGTGTCAATATTTTCCACATTTCTAGACAGACAAAATCGTTTTTTCTATACAATATAGACTTTTTAAGTCAATTACTACTTCACAGCAAAGCCTTGGTCCAAACTTCAAGCAAGAGTTATGCATAATAGTTCATGTTTTCTGCCAACAAAAATTCTTGCAGCTAGCACAAAATAAATCTGCCAGGGAAAGGGATTTTACAAGTGGTGACCCACATCACAAACCTATGTGTTCAGTATTCCATCATTCAATAGGCTTGGAACAGAATTACATATAAATCAGATGTCCTGTGAAACTTCAATTAGTGTAGTCAAAATATTAATCACAGACAGTTTCTGTCTCAAATGCAAATTTTCCCAAATCACATTTTCTTTCAGAAGGTGTTTACATTACTAATAAATCATATGTATGGTAGGTGAATGTAATAGACTGCTTGATTAAACACAGTGCATGTCTTTTTTTGTCTAGTCAGGTTTGGAGAGTTTAGGAGTCACTGTCTGGGCTTCTCAGATATGTCATATCTCAATGTCTGATTTCTACTGACCTAACTGATATTTTAAAACTGAAAGTAAGTTTATTACTAAATCTCTTAACTTTTTTTAACAGTGTGAGCATTTTAATTTCATATGACTGTGTAGCTTATTTCCAGAGATTAATTAAATCATAAATACAATCAGTTTTATTTAGGTTTTATTTTCAAAAAAACAGATGGATACATCTCAACTGGTATTTCACAGACTGCCAAGGTGTGGTGGGGAGAACATGTTAAAACCAAAGCAGATTCTTTGCTGGAAAGCTGTTTACAATTTCCTTCTTAACAGCACCTACAACTAGGAGCTTGAAGGCATCAACACACAACTTCAATGCTACGTATCACCACTGCTGTAACACACCCCACTTACATTGTTTAAAGGTTGGAATGAAAACAAACAAACAAGCTTTTGCCATCACATGTCTTTTCACGCCATAAAAAATATCCTTTTTTTGGTTGCTACCAACAAATAACCTCCTATGCAAATGAAGAATTTGAAGCATATTAATGTCAGAGGCTGAATGAAATGAAACAGGTATTGCAGGAAAAAACAGTGTTCAAGCATGATACAATAATTGATTATTTGCATGAAGATTAATGAAAAATAATGTACATCATAGACAGAGCATACAAAGAGTAAAGAAAATTCATTTCTGGATTATGAAAAAAAATTGCATAATTTTCCCAAAAGTTGATGCAGTTAGTTAATAATTGCCTGGCTAGCCAATCTCATGCTATAAATACCTCTAGCTAAATTATTTCCAACATAATTGCTTGGAGAGTCAGTTTTATAATTTCTTATTTCAAAATGGAAATGGAACATACTTGACTGACCATGACCAAGTCATTATCAAAAATTATGCCATTGTTTAAAATGTTGAGTGAACCAGAAACTATGAATTAGCAAAAGGCTTTTACTCTCCTAAAATTATAAATTTCAGTACTAACCAAATACCAAATTCATCATGTGAGAAACAATCTTTAAAAAGATGATTTATATAGTTTCAAGTTACTGAGAAAAGCTCCTAAGTTATATGTATCAAAAGGACCAATCAAAACTCTAAAATTCTAACATCTATTTTTAATACACTTATCTGAACAAAGAAATCAAGAAAGACTGAAGAAAAAACATCNAACAATCTTTAAAAAGATGATTTATATAGTTTCAAGTTACTGAGAAAAGCTCCTAAGTTATATGTATCAAAAGGACCAATCAAAACTCTAAAATTCTAACATTTATTTTTAATACAATGAAAATTTATCTGAACAAAGAAATTAAGAAAGACTGAAGAAAAAACATCTATTGTCAAAAATTAGAGATATAAAAGTGCTTATTGAGGTTTTTTTTTTTTTGCCAGCTTCTGAAACTGAGCATGATAGGAAGCATTTAAGTCACCACATTTGTGGACAGGATCTTAGACATTTGAACTGTTAGCTGTCTAGGGCACCATTAAAGTCTTCACAGTCAGAGCATCTGCTCCCTGACCTACTTCTGCTATTATAACTGCAAAATTCAAAAAGGTCCTCCAACACACAAAAATGAAATTCAGGCATTTTTAGCCAGCAAGAAACATGTCCAAAGGCTAACATTTGGCAAAATGACAGGGCTTTTCAGGGAAAATTTTGTATGGATTTCTTTGGTTGGGTTTGTTGTTGGTTTCAAGGGGGTTTTTTTGTTGGTTTTTTTTCCTAAGAATTCTCCAGAAAAATAAGAAGTCTATACCAGTCGTCCTCTTTAGTATTATATCTTGTGCAAGATTGTGAAGTGCTAGTATCTCACTACAAGAAAGTATGTGTAGTGATCTCTTTTTGGCAGTGGAGAAAGATCAGCATGTACTGCCCTATTTTTGAATGAAGCAGCTTTTCTCTCTTTCATTAGGAGCATGCCTGTACTCAGGTTAATAGTGCTAGGAATGCTACTGGCAGAAAGTTGTTCCAGTTGAGCAATTTAGTCATCCCACCTCAGAATACTCAAATTGCAGCTTGAAACAGCTGCTCACCTCTTTCCACAGAGGTGGAAGTGTCTCTTCTGCTGGTTCACTGGTGAATAGATGATATTTACAGGATTGATCTGAAGAAACATGTAATAAATCAGGTGTCCATATACCTACAAATGGATGAGCACTTCTCCAGTAAATAAAACTTCTGATTCAGGGCTTCCCACATATGTTTCTCCCTGAAACAATGTTCTCTCTTACAACAGGTACAATGTTGGCCAGTGCAATTCACTAACAAAAGGAAACAAGGAAGAAACCCATTCAGTCACCTTTTTGATTGATAGGAAATGGTAACTTAGGTAGTAAGAAATCTAGTCCAGATACAGATAGTCACTGAGTTTATTTCTTTAAACTTATAAATGTTTGTTGTGGCACAGAAAAGGAGAGATAAGCTTGTGCTTACATTAAGTAGTGACCTTAAGTGTTACAGCATCCTGCTGTATGAAACTGAAACTCCAAAATAAAACTGATCTAATCTAAGCATTTATTCAAGAAAAATTATTTTTTTTCCAAGGCATATTAAATATATTGCATATGTCTACATCCAATTTTATTTTTTAATCTTTTTTGATAATTCAGTTGCTTTTTTTCTTTGCTTACATGCAACTCAAACATGCATTTACACTTTGGGCAATCATTCTGTCAAGTTTCTCATTTTATAATGGATTAGTGTGCTGAGAAACTTGGAATACAGATGTTCATTTACTTCTTTAGACAACATAAGATATAGTGCTATAAATCAGTAATATTGGATATATTCTATATTCTGACCTATGAAAATGAGAAGCAGTTAGGAAATTATTTTTATTTATATGTTTACTTCCACCTCTAAACAGTCATTGAAACCTACCAGAATGAGGTCAGAATTTGAACTTACTGTGCTCTTTGCCATTTAGTTTATACATGTGATTTGAATTCCAGATACTTCAATAAGAACAAACCAGCAGGTCAAGACTTGTCTTCTGTTATAAAACAAACACTGTTGAAATGAGAATTTACCAATTACTGCAGAATGGAGCAATAAATATTATTTGGATTAAGAATAGCAGTTGAATCATCTACTGAATTACAACTGAGTCAAGGTGAGAAAAAGTCTCACAGAAAAATCGTTTCCTTCAGACTGATTATTCAGTACAAAAACACCCATGTACAATTGCAGCTTTTTTCTTAACCACCTGAGCATCAATACATAACACAGACAGGTAAATATAAAATTGCATATAGATTTGTTAAAAAACTAAGAAGCTGCACCTACTAGCACAGTTCTCTTCATAATCACTGGACATGCATGAGCACACATCTAAACTCACCACTGCACAGTGGCCTCCCTTTCCATCAGTAAGTAAAATTAGTGAAGTAAGAATCATATAATGGCTTGGATTGGAAGGGACCTTAAAGATCACCTATTTCCAATCCCCTTGGGACAGGGACACCTTCCACTAGACCAGGTTGGCCAAAGCTCTATCCAGCCTGGCTTTGAATACTTCAGGGATGGAACATCCACAACTTACCTGGACAACCTGTTCCAGTGCCTCACCATCCTCACAGTAAGGAATTATTTTCCTTCTAATATAAACCATTGTCTTTCCATGTGAAACCATTCCCTTTTGTCCTTTCATTACATGACCTTATAAAAAATGTCTCTCCATCTTTTTTGTAGGTTCCCTTCAGGTACTAAAAGGCCACAACTAGGTCACCCACAAGCCTTCTCTTTTCCAGGCTGAACAATCCCAATTCTCACAGTTTTTCCTTATAGGAGAGATTTTCCATCTGTCTAATCATCTTGGTGGCCTCCTCTGGACTCACTCCAGCAAGTCCTGTGCTGGGGTGCCCAGAGCTGGATGCAGCACTCCAGGTGGGGTCTCACCAGAGCAGAGCAGAGGGGCAGAATCCCCTCCCTGGCTCTGCTGGCCACACTGCTTTGGATGCAGCCCAGGACACATTTGGGTTTCAGGGTTGTGAGAGCCCATGGCTGGGTCATGTCCAGCCTCTCACCCACCAGCACCCCCAAGTCCTTCTCATCAGGGCTGTTCTTGATTAGTTCATCCCCCAGCTTGGGTTGATACTGGGGTCTGCCCCAATCCAGGTGCAGCCCTTTGCACTTGGTCTTGTTCAACTTCATGGAATTCCCCTGGGCCCACTTCTTGGGCTTGTCCATCTCCTTCTGGTTGTCTCAGGTACATCAATGGAATCACTCAGCTTGGTGTCATCTGCAGACTTGCTGAGGCTGTGATGGATCACTTTGTCATTGCCTGTGTCATTAATGAAGATATTAAATAATATTGGTTCCAATACAGAACCCTGAGGGACAGTACTTGTCACTGATGTCCTCTGACATTTTGAGCCATTGATCGCTATCCCCTGGATGCAACCATTCAACAAATTCCATATCCACCAAAGAGTCCACCATCAAATTCATCTCTTCTTTAGAGAAAAGGTAATTCCAGGGGTTTGTGTCAAAGGCTTTACACATAAATGACTTTAACAGTCCTTCCCATGTCCAGTGATATAGTCACCCTGTCATATATGGCCACCAGGTTGCTTACCTGCCCCTGGATAAGCCATGCCAACTGTCCCAAATCAGCTCCCTGCCTTCCATGTGCCTTAGCATATGTGCTAGATCTGTTGCATGATACTCCCAAGCACAGAGAGGAGTCTGACAGGCTGGAGGTTCTCAGGGTCCTCCTTTCTACTTTTTTCAGAGATGGATTTACAATGTTTACCTTTGTCCAGTCACCTGGGACTTCACCTGACTGACAGCATTTTTAAAATATCATGGAGAGAGGCCTGACAATGACATGAGCTGGTGCCCTCAGGGGCTCTGGTATGCATCTCATCAAGTCACATAGACTGATCCTTACTTAGAATGGGAGAGACCTTGCTCCTCCTGCTGTCCATCCACACAAGAGGTGGGAGAATAGAGGTTGACATTGAAGACTGAGTCAAAGTTGAATACCTCAACCTTCTCCTCATTATTATTACCAGTTTTCCAGCATTGTTTATTGGCAGCATACTCCTTCTCTGACTTTCCTTTTCTGGTTCATATACCTGTACCCTCATGTTATTCTTTGCCTCCCTTGACAGGTTCAGTTGTACCTTGTCCTTCCTTACTCCATCCCTATATATCCAAACTTCATCTCTATACCCTTCCCAGGTTACTGTAGTTGTTTCCATTGTCTGTGCATTTGTTTTTTCTGTTTAGTTTGATCAGCAGTTTCCTACTTAACCATACCAGGTCTTTCCTTCCTTGCCCAATTTCTTGTTCCTGGGCATACAGGGAAGACTTCCTTAAAGATCTGCCACCTCTGCTCTGCTCTCTTGAGTGCCATCTCCCAGGGGATCCTATTGACTATCTCCTTGAAGACCTGGAAGTTTGCTTTCCTGAAGTTCAGGGACCTAATGTTACTCCATATGTGATCCATGCCCTTTACGACTGCATACTCCACCAATGCATAATCATTGCCACTGAGGATGACCCCAGTCTTGAAGTCTCTGATTAGCTTGGGAAATATTTCCTTAAAATTATAGAAGTGCAGGTAATGAAAGTTGCTGTGATGGAATGAGTAGTAACATCCAAATTTTAAATATAGCACAGGTATTCTAAAATCCATGTCTTTGTCAAATTTACTTCCAGCCCTCTCATAATGATTTGTTGAAATAAGTTATACAGACAATTTGTGTGCAGCTCTCACCTCTATAAAATATTCAGGTGATATACTACACAATTAGTGTTGAACCTCTTTATTATAAGGTGGATACATTTTTTTCTTCTTGTAATCAACTCTGGAAGCAGTTAATGAGGTGAGCTCTGTGGCCCATGTTATTACTGCCAAGCTATTTAAGTTCCAGACGAGGTACTTGCATTTCTTAACGCCCTGAAGAAATACTCTGCAGCCCCTACAATAGTGAAATTAATTAATTTGTTTTGCAAGGATGATTTTGCTCAGACTATTTCTACAGCATCAAATATCAAGTTAGACCTTTTAAACTGATCCTCCTCCCATTTCTGGAATCAGGCCACTCTTTGGTGGGGGCTGCTTTATGGTGGGAATGAAGAAAGTGCCTCGATTGCAGAAGTGCCACTAGTGCCACATAAATAGCAAGAAGCAGTTGAGACCTTGATTTTTCTGCCCTACGCTGTACCCAATACCAAGTTCAAAGACATTCTCTTAATGGGGCTCCACAGCTCCATGCTGCCCTTTTAGCAAGGGTTTTTTAAAGTGAGGCAGTCTCACAGACTGAGGTATTTCTCTTGAGAGACTTCATTTCATGGAATGGGTGCATGAAGAACCCACCAGGGGTGGCAGCTCGTCAGTCTGGTTGCATGGTCTCATGCCATCTTACAAATGTAGGAGTTTCCTAATTCACCTTTATTGGGGTGAGGCTATAGCAGGAACTGACCCCTGCACAGAGGTAATTCCTTCAAAATAGCTATGATAAAACTTATTCTAGCTTATGCTGGCACTAACAATCCATGTCTCATTAGTGTCAGGCATATTTAGTCCAATGTGTCAAACTGTCACAAGCATTCCTTATTAGACCCTTACTACCCTGCAAAGTAGCTGTAAATTCAGGCTCATATAGCAGCAACAACTACTGTGTAAGTATTTCTATTAGTGAAAACACTGCATGCAACTCACTGGAAATTATTATTGAAGAAAGCCTTGCTACAGATAATTTTTTTTGTCCCCTAACACAGCTGCCAATGTATTGTATTGCCTTTTCTTTCCTTCTTATTGCATATAATTTCAAAACATATAAAACTGCAGATGACCTAACAGAAGCTGTTATGTTTACCTGCAGACATTGCTTCACTTAGAAGGCAAATCTACTGAAGAACTATAGAGGTCCAAGACCCTATGGAACATCTGCTCTTTTTCTGAGCCAAATCTGGGTTGAATTACTTCAGAAATTAATAAATATGCATTGCATAACACAAACCTTCCTAGAGAAGACTTGGCTTCTTTGTTACAAGTGTTGGAAATATGAATAAGACACAGAAAAAAGACAACACTATAAAGGAGCTCATGGGCAAATTGCTTTTAGCTCTGCCTCAGAGGTCTGGTGGCAGGGTTTTTGTTATGAGTATAAACAAAACTTTTCACAAGTGGTCAGTAAGGGCCCTACTTGGAATTTCCTGCCACTGAGACTCTGAGTTTCAGTTTGCTGAAAGTATGAATACTGATCCCTATATATGAAGTTAGTGGGAGACAGATTTTAAAGGCAATGAGTGGGATAATAAAGCCAAGTGCTTTAGAAATGGATGAATTCATGGTCTGGAAGCACCATGATGTCATATAGGAAGAGGCAAGCCAACAGCTTGTGGCATGTCAATGCATATCTAAAATGTCCATGAACCTGACCTTTTCTGTGCAGTAGGCATAAGCAGCTTATTTTCCACTAAAAGAAAAAATTTTCCACTTTGCTTAATCTCTGTCCAGTAAGTGCATTTGGACAATTACTATGCAAGGTAAATAGTTAGTAAAAGAATCACACTCAGACTAAAACTAGTATAATTATTTCAGTGCCTGTGCAGTGTAACAGATTAGCACAGAAAAGTACGTGCAAAATTGTCTCACATATCTCCATGTTCAAATAATGTGACTGAAATAAAGTCTGAGCAATACAGCAAACAACAAAATGTGCCTGCTGATTTGCTGAATACTCATTACAGCGCCCTGAGCAAAATATAGTAATTATAGCAACAGACACAGACAGAAATCTTACAAGAGTTTGGCAAATGAGGACTCCATAAACAACTTAATTCTAGTATTCCTTTATGCTTGACTCTTTTTTCAAAGTCATTTTATGTCAGGAGATTTCCTGCCTTAGTGGTAAGCAAACTAAAGGAGGAAAGCTCCATTTTCACACCAAGTACCAGAGACTAATGAAGACACAATCTTTGGAAGAGAGCCAGGAGGGTCACCAGGAGGTGACCCAGGAGGCAAGGGAAACATTTGCAGATAGGGCTCTTTCCCACACAATCCCACACCAGTTCACAGTAACAAGGTGTATCTGCACCCCTAGACAAAGGACACTCCAGGCAGTCTCAGGGGCTGTGCAACTGAGTCCAGAGAGGAATAGAAGTTGACATGGACAAAGACAGGACTGGAGAAAAGCCATCTACCATGTACATCCAAGGTTCACTGAAGAGTCAGAGCTGTCAGGAGACAAGGCTGTAACACACATCCAAGTGCATTCAAGAGACAAAGCTACCCTCCAAACAGGTTCAAGGCCCAGAGAGGAGACAAAACTGCTACACTACATAGATTTGAAGTGAGTCTAGGAAACCCAGTCAGTGAGAGGGGCCTGAGTCCAAAAAAAAAGCTCATATAAGGCCCAGCTATCCTAGTCTGAGTTCAAAGGGACCCATCCATGGACAGGGCAGGGGGCACATAAGGCCATTAGGGCAATAAAGGCATCACATATGACAGGGATTATGAGCAGAGTCAGAATCTTCAAAACCAGCAAAAAGAGTTAATGGAATCATAAATGGATAAGGCTTTCATCCTGGTTAAATGTGCAGCTTTAGTTATGGTCAGAGCAGCTTTTATATGCACATACGAAAACTGCACTAGTATGAGAATAATATGGCACAATCAGGGTAGATTTTATCAAAGTGCCAAGAGGCACATCCTTTATCCCAGGCACCTGCTGGGTCCTTTGCCTGTCTTTTTAGCATGCTGACTGGTAAAAGCACAGTGGGTGCTCTATAGCTGTGTGCGAGCTGGCTGGCAGCTAACAGAGTTAAAAGTCTGTTCAGTTCCTCTGCTACCCCTTAGCTGAGACAGCAGTTTAATTTTTCTCCCTTACATAGTTGATGGTTTTTACAAAGTCTGTGATAATGTGATGCCCTTGAAACCTTTAAAACTGGCTCTTGGAGGCAAAACAAGTGGAGACTAATACTATAGCATGATTGAACAGGTCTTGTTTCCTTATATAACCAACTAAAAACACGACAGCCATGAAGCAGGCAGTTAAGATAAAAAATTTCAGCCTAAAAACTTCATTCAGTCAATGCCTTAAAGAATTACAATTTACACCACTTAGGAAATATTCCACTATATCTCTTCCCTTCTATCTTATCAACTCCAGTATTTTCTTAAAGTCATTGAAATGAAATAAGTACACAAGAAGTATGGATAAAGCATTAGATCAATACATTATAATTAGATTAATATAATATAATTAGATTAAATTCCCTATATACTGTAACCAAGGAATTCTGTATCAACCACTATTAATGTAGATATGTGCAATGAAAAGCAGCCTTTACATTCTGTTTTACATTGCATGTATATGAGATGCAGTACTGAATAAAACTAAGAGGGTAAGTGATGTTGTGACTAATAAAAGTGTTAGTGATTCCAAATGAAGAAGTATAAGACAGAAAATATTAGTGGTTTGTGTCCTAGATTGTGGTTCAATTTTGAAGATGATTCTCCTTGATCTTTAATGACTGCTGTACATTTTAGATTTTTTTTCTGATTTTCATTTACATTCACTTTCCTTATCCACCTACAGGAAAGAAATATTGCAAAGACTTGTTTAATTTAGGCCGATGAAGAAGTAAATGCACAATTTTCATATAGAATTAAAATATTATTACATAATTGTAGTAAAAATTTACATCTGTAAAGTCTTTGCAATATTTTCTGCATGTTGAATATCATATTGTTTGCTTACAAAAAGGTAATACTGTATTACATACAAAAAATAACAAAGTTTGCTAAAGTAGTGCTGGAAATGTGATTTACCCTACAACAAACTGTAGAAATATATTTCTTGTTTCTCTGCATCCTCAACTATCCAACTGATTTCACTCTATTAATTATTTTACATATACTACTCGTATTATTTGAATATTTGAAAAAACCTCCAGGGAATTGTGAAAAGATCATGTTGTCAGAAATAGCAGTGAAGAATTCTCACAGAATTCATTGAAATACACTAAAGTAGTCTCACAAAATAACTACCAAAAGAGCATGCCTTTTCAAATGGTAGATGACACAATTTATCAAAACAAAGAAAAATGTGGGTGAGTGCCAGTACTACCAGTCAGTTAAGGGCATTTTATGTAATAAATGGGATGGTCAATGTAGCCCACACAAGACACAGTAGGAGCAGCTATTGCTCATCTTTTTTACCCAAATGACCCTCTGAAGCCCTCTGCAGTCATTGAAAGGAATAAGGCATCCACCTTGCCTCCAAAAGGTACAGTGAGTGCAGATTGCTGTCACACAGCACTGCACCCATGCACACAAATATGGACGTGAACACAAAACTAGTAATGGGAATATCAAACAATTAAAACTTCGGTATAATAGCATGGAAGTTATTTTGGAGAGGCAACTCTACTTTTTTCACGGAGAACAAAACTTTTAAATGGTTTGCAAAACTATGCTGACCACGACTGCAATATCTAAACTCTGTACAAGAGGGTCAAACATTACCAACATTTATTTTTGTGCTTATACTGGTAACATCTAGCTGAACAAGACTTTAGTCTCCTGGGGAGCTGAGAGCCAGAGCAACCAGGTTTCTCTTCACTGCTGTTATTTTAAGAAAGCCTAATGTTAGACTTGAGGTTTCATTTGGTATTCCTTTGTATTATGTTGTTAAAATTTTCCTACTCTAAAAATAGTTTCTGCCATTTAGTAGAACACATAATAATTTTTATCTCTGCTTCATCTCTTTTTCCTCAATAACTAAACTCACACTTCAGCTATAACTTATGCAAATGCTTGGATGATTTAGGTGGTTTACCTTTCAAGGCCCCTTGGTGTAAATTTTCTGAACTGTGTCCTCTGATGTCATCAGATGAGGTAGGAAAAGACATATTCATCTCCTGGATCATATTAACATAATCTCAAGCTTTTGAAAACTCTAACACTATGTAGCCACATAAGCATTTCACATATTCAGACAGAGATTTTCTGCTTAAAACTGATTTAAGCAGATCCATTGAGAGATAAACATACAGAGCATTAACTGAACCCCTCCAGGCTGCAACAGGGAGGAATCATAAGGGACTGTTTGTCTCAGATGACATTTAATTATAATGAGCAGAATCTAGGTTATTAACAGAATACATCTGCATGTGTGGTTTTGAATGAACTCTATTAAGAGGGGAAAAAAGACAAAGTGAACATTCAGAATTTTGTATAACATCACAGAAACAAAAATCTTGAATTGCTGCTTTAATTTCTCCTCTTAAACTTAGTTATAAGTGTAAAATATTGAGACAGCAAATTAGCATGTAATTCATAAAACCAGTTCCTTTTCTCTCACTGTTAGTGGCTTTTTACTTTTTAAGGAATTGATCTTGATTGCCAACAACAGAGTCAGAAATTCTGGAATGAAGCACAGGCTCCAAAGCATTTAGATCTTGTGCTTCTCCATGTTCATCCACTATGTAAAATATGAAGTGACACTTTGAGGCAAAAAAAAAAAAAAAATCTTTCACCTTCTGCCCCACCATGATTACATCCCCAGGAGCCCTGCTGAGTCACTGTGCTTCCAAATCTTCATAGGCAGAGCCTCAGACAGTGCCCCAGGGCAGGCAGCATCCTCTCCTTTGATTCCAGTCTTCTTTTCTTCCCTCTCCTTGCATTTGCATTCTTCCTATATTCCCTTCTTATACAGCTCAGGCCTAATACATTGATATTATAGTTTGTAAATCTTTTGAAAGCCCTTCCTCAATCCTTATCAGAAATATATTAGATGGCTTACACCTGTCAAGTGCCAGCCAAAATCATGCTTTCTGTTTCAACAGCAGCCATAAAAATAGAAAAAGGTACATTCTTACAGTCTCACACGACATGTATCATGATAGTCAATGGCTCTCGAAGCAAAAATGCAAAAAAGTGATCAAGTTCCTATGTTCAAATAGGGAATAAGAAATTTTCATCATATGACAAAACAAATAGATGCTGATCCTTCAAGGGAGGGGCCTACCAATTCTGAAGTAAATGCAGACTGTATAATATTAATTTCACCTAATAATTATCAAAGATTAATAACATTAATGAAAAGTAATTATACTGAACTATATTAAATACAGTTGTTGATATATTTTTAATAATTGATGTCTGAAAACACACTTGCAGTTTAGAGCTATGATTTTCTCACATTGCCTAGCAACCTGTGCAAATATAGAACTGCAGATGCAAAACTACTGACCTTTCTTTTATGCCTGTTTTCCAGTGCTTATTTTTTTCTACCCTACACAGCAAAAGAGTAAAACCAGAAAAAATATTTCAAACACTGAACTCTTCAGTATATACTAAACATTTCAGATAACAAAATCATGAAAACACCTTTGCTTAACAGAAGAGCAAATTATTTTATTTAAATAAGCCTAAAATATTACATTCTGGATAGAGTCTCACCGATCTTTCCATGCAGAGAGAATGGTTACTCACCCTACAATATTTGCAGCTCTTAGGAAGAGTCATCTGTGAAGATTTCTTTCCTAGTGCACATGCACAGCGTTGGGGGATTTTTTTTTTTTTTTATTTTAAACCAACACTATCCACGGAATCTATTCCTGCATTTAACTATACCTGCATTCAGCCTAAAGGGAGGCTTGAGCTACTTGTTTCTTTTTTTGTAACGACAAAGTTGGATTCTTCAGCAAATGGGAAGAAGAGCACTTTCAAAACATAAGAGAATGTTGAAAAAAAACCAGGGTAATAGAGTACACACCTTCTTCCCATAGTGCCAAAATACAATTTCCTTGGTTACTTGAGAGTATATAATGGGGAAGCATGTACAGAGAGGGAGAACCTATTACTTCTCTAGCTGGGGTTGGAATAACATCTGTCATAAAAGACTAAATAAGCAACAACATGCATGCAGAAGGATCTAGGCTGCAAGCAGCCTAGGAGGTTGGAATAGCTCCTTAAAATAAAATATAAGAACTTAGATGCTTCCTTTCTTTTGGGGAAGTAGATTGCAAGGAAAAAATTGATCTCAAAATATATATTAAAAAAACCCAAAAAACAGTGCACTTGTAAATAACACAAAATAACACAAAACTTATGTCAACATGTTTTTTCTGAAATTGTTCCAATATACTTTGCTTAGGATGTTCCCACAAAAGCCATCTACAGAGCAATCACACTCCATACTGAAACTACCTGGTGGTTTGGGTAGGAGCAAATACTACTCACAATTTCAAAAACCTTATAACAATTTGTTTCAAGTATTAGACAGATTTAACAATCCATAGCAGGAGATAACACATGTGACTAGTATTTGGTGCAAACTTAGACTCATGTTTCTCATGACTCCTTCAGTTGTGCTTGCCAGTGATCCCTATATTTGTGATATTGGTTTCATGCCAAATTTCAGTGTGCAGAGTTTTAGAAGCAAAGGTTTTTCAGAAGCCCATGGAGATTACACCCACCATTCCACTACCCTAATGAATAGGTAAACTATTTATTTCTTTTTCTCTTAGAAGACATTGGCATATACTGCACAAATACAGGACAAATTAGTAACATTTAGCTAAATATATGTTTCATATTTATAATTAGCTCACAAAAAGCACAATTAACTTCGTAAACATCAAAGGTCATTATAGGTTTCTCCTGTTGTTGCTGTTTTAAACTACGAAATCTTTTCAAAAAGACTTGAGAGAAAATCTGACATTTATCATATTTTACACTATTTGTCTGAAAATGTCTTGGAAGTCCTAAATTGCTGGATTTTGAATTTCTTTTTTGACCCCTGATAAGACAGCAAGTATTTTCAAGCCACACCTTTTTATAAAGGACAGTAAAAGAGGTAAACTGCCTTAAGGATAGTCAGAATATAGGTAAACAGAGTGTTAGAGTTTTCCTCTATGAAGTATAGCTGTTCTGTTTTCCTACCCAGTTCAGTTTGTTATTGAAAGTTTTAGTTAGGCAGAAACAAGGCTTCAGAATTATCAAGAGTGAAATAATAAAACACCTAGAATGTGTATTCATGGATTCTGATTAGGGTAAAAGAACAAGGAAAAAAAAGTAATTATTTATATCATTTTATTATCTTATGCTTGTAAAATCATAAAAGTCCAGCCTATAAAATACAAAATTGATTCCTTACCAAAAAAAAGTATTAGTATTTTAATTAATAGTTGTACTATCTAGAAAAGTGTAAGATTTTCTTCAGGAAGTATGAAAACGGAAAGCTCAGGAAAGAAACAAAATTTGATGTATTACAAAAGTACAATTCATCAAGATACAGAAATAAATAAAAAAAAATTCTTTATATTTTGCTAAATTTAAAGATCCATCCATTAAAGTTCCATGTTATAAAGTTTTTTGGTTGTTTTCTTACACAATGCATGATTTAAATCAAGTAGAGGTATTTACATAATTTGGGGCATTCTGATGAATGAGTCACTGATTCCTTAAGACAAATTGTGACCCTATCTGTGAAATATTACCTATCTTAGGTCATTGCCTCCTCTTAGTTTAATATTTTAGATGTTATTTCAGGCCACCCTAAACACTGTCATCGTCACTACAATATGGAGCAGCAGAGTTTAGTCTTCTCCATTTATCTTCTTTTTAGTTAACTGGAGATTTTCAACACTTCAGAAAGTCAAGGCTTTTATATCTAAAGACACTGCTAAAAGAAATAATAAAAGAATGAAAACGAGTAGGAGGAGAGAGAAAAAGAATTTGAATTTTGCTGATGCTTCTTTCTTTTAAATTAATGACTTTAAAACATTTTGACAACCATGTAAGACTAGTTCTATTCTTTTGTAGAACAAGCTTTATTAAAATTCTTAATTTTTCTTTTGTGCATACAATTCCAAGCTTGCTATCTATGTACGGCTAATTATAATTAACTAAATACAGTTAATAATTGAGTTCTTAAAGGTGTTTGAGTTTCTGAAGACTGGATCTTGGTTTTGACAATAACTTTTTTGAAGCACAAATACATCCAGACTATTTGAGCAAGTTAGCTTAAGCCTTCACATCCTCATTCACACACGAAGAGCAGAGTATAGTGACATATGACACAAGCATTACCAAGCAATTTAAAAACATGTTTGTCAATGTATTTTGCGGAGAAGTGTAATTACTACACCATTTGTGAAAAACGTCAGTTTCCTGCTGTTTGAATGACTCTAAAATTCCTAAAATCAGCTACAAGAAAATTGTTCAAGCCAATACATAGAAAGTAAAGCAAAGTTGTCTTAAAGCAAAGATCAACAACAATCTCATAATATTTTTAAAATACATTTTTCCTATGTTATTTCATAAACAAATGTTTAAGTCGTACTGTATAATTTTCACAATTTACCTGACTTTTAAACATGTTTATTGAAAATATGCAATTGAGGATTGCACAAGGTTTTATATAAATTCAATGCAACCATCATAATTTGCATATCTGTATGTGATTTTTCTGACGAGAGAGCAGCAATTTAGAAAATTTCCTATTTCTGGACTATGTGTTGGCTTTTCTTTTCCCAACATGAACTCTTCAGAAATTTCTCCTTAAAAAATACATATCCAGGTAAATGCATCTATCTGTATCTATCCAAATAGAAAAGATACAGAGGAAGACAAACTTGCTTTGCTGAAATTTAAAGAGCAAGGTGTACAGCCTAATACTGGACTGCAAGACAAAAACATATATGGTAGTTCTAAATCATGCTTCATGGGTCTTCCAAAAACCAGAATACCCACCCTTGATCCATCACAATGGATCGATATTATTTCGTAGGGAAGCAAACACTTCCCTTGGAATCTCGGCATAGCTGATGAAAGTTTGACAGTTTCAACAGGCTGGCAAAGAGGTGACATCGTGGGTAATGGTAACATGCCTTTTAAATGTTGTTACTTCCTTACCTCTGCTGACATTATGGGATTTCAAAACAGTGGAGAAAGTGAATAATAATTATCACTAAGAAAGTTTCATAGATGTCCTTTTTGCTGTTAACATTTCATGAAAGCTGCCAGTGTGATTAAAAAACCTCAAGTTGTTGCATTTAGGAAAAATCCTTTATTAGCAGAAGATGTTTCTCTGTGGCTGGCCACAAAATACTCTGGAAAAACAGATAAAAACATCCTATGTTTTATTTGCCTTGAGAGCTCTTGGTGATAAATTATATTATGTAAGTTTTTGCCAATATATGTCAAAACACCTCATTGCACTCTTTTTTTTAGTCACAGATATAACAGAGTACCACGTCTGTTACATGCTTTTCAAGAATTCCTAGGTTTGACTAAACAAATTAGTAACAACACTGCCAGTCACCTATCTTTCAACAATCATATGGTTGCTTTTCATGGTTAGTGACACAGAGTAACATCTAAGGAAAGAAAAGTTAGGTTATATTCCTTTTTTTTTAATCATAAACAAAATTCAATATCCTCTATGTCAAGACAACTAGCTTTAGCCTCTCCAACTGATTGCTGCTGTTCTGAGATGCTGTATACTCAAGTTACATCACTTGATGCACAGCAAGCAATAAAATAAGGAAACCATGAAACATTGGACCAAACTTAAATGAATTGAAAAGCAACCTCATTTTTCATGTGATCTGCAATTTAAGTTCCTTTTCTTTTGGAAAAATATATAAATGCTACAAACTTTTAAAGAAATTCTGTTCTTCTTGGATAACCACTTAATACATGCCATTAAAACTTTTTAGGAACATTTTTTAGGAAGTGATAAAAAATGTTAAAGATCTGCCAGTTTAAAAGCACTGAAGCACTGGTTTTACAAAAGTTAGATTTCTTTAAGAATTTCTACCTTTATGAAACACTAACGGATTTCATCACAGATTATCAAATCCAAGCAGTTACCCAGTTTGTATCTTACCACACTAGTTTGTCTAAGTAACTACACATATTTATTAATTCTTGATAAAATTATACTTGAAGGCTTATTCTTTGCTCCAAAAATACTTTTTAAAATTAAAATATCTAAAGTAATATTTTATTATCATTTAAATCTCATAATAAGATAATAAATTAAAATAGTCAAAATTTGGACAGCTGCAGTGTTTTTCTATTTTTTTGTGATATTCATCATTGTAACCATACAATAGACAAATAGTTACATGGTATCTCATCTAGAATTTTTCAGTGAAATAAGGATATTTAAAAAGGAATCACATTTTCATAATAGCTTGCCTGAAAATTTTATCTCTTCCGTCAATTTTTTACTCTGAGTAGACCCATGTGGCTTTTAGAAAAAAATCAGTTAGTTCTACTATTAAAATTAAAATAATACTGCACACATACTGCCTCATTTCCTCTCCTGGGAAATATATACATAAATTATATTGGTCACATTTTTAATGCATTATTGGAAAGTCTCAAGTATTTTACCAATAAAGACAATGGAATATATGAGAAACCACACACCAATGAGCCGTGCTTTACTCTGGCTGTTGAAGCATGTTAGAGTCCAAACCCAGCATGTACATCTCAATTATTACAAATTTTTTCAGGTCTACATCTCTAGACATGTCCATATAAAATTTATAATGACATATTATATACAAATTTTGCTCACTTGCTTCAAGTTTCCTGGGCATATTATTTCTTTTGTGTACATGAAGAATGTATTCCTTAACATACCCCCAATGAACAACACTCGAGGTTCTGCTGCAGACTTGACTGAGACGTTTTGTGTAGCACATGGTTAGAAGTGCTTCCTGGTAAGCCAAATTAAGAAATAACCAAACTGACCAGTAGCCTGTTTCTAATCTTCCCACAGTGCTCACTTGCCCCATTATCTGAGATGAAAGATGAGAGAATTCACAACTCACACATCTTGAACATTAAAAACAGTCATCTACTCCCTTTACAAAAATACTTACTTTCTTCATCCTACTTTCTCTTCACCCACAATTACCCACAATTACCCACAAAGACATTTGTGTTGTCTTAAAGTCAACACTAAATAACATCATTTTATTATGCTTCACTGAATAAGGAAGAAAAGTTTGTTTGTTATATTCACTTTCATTTTAGGTATGCATTCAAATAGCTTTTTGAAACTTCAGTACTTCCTAAGTATGGGAAACTTTACTTGCAGATACCTGAACTCTAAATTTATAAATGTCAAAATTTACAGTTAAAATCTAAAACATGGACTAAATTTAAGAGATACACAGCTACAGCAATACACTACCTGCTTTTTCTAGATCTATTTAAGTAAAAGAGGTCAAGTAAGGTGGTGCAATATGTTTTGCAATGTCAAGGACAGAAGAAATGTAGAAAAAAGTCACACTTTTTTTGGTTAAAAAAATAAAACAATTAATACAGTAGCAAACTGAAATCAAAACGAAGAAATATTCAGATCTGGGAATATTTTCCCCCTTTTCCATGCCAAGCTCAAATCCTGCCCATGCTACTCTGGAAGGAGCATGCAACTATACATAAGGTGTTAGTGACATGAACAGGGCACAAGGCATAATTATATACTTAATCTAGATGAAGAGAAAGGCAGAATTTGAGTAATATGTCAAATACTTCTACAGTTGATAATGCAAAGAATTTGACCTAAAAATAAAAGAAACTTCAACATGCTTTATGCATTTTGGATTTTCTGTGCTTATATCTTTCAGTCTAAATAAAGACAATAATAATCTAACTACACTAACAGGTTTCACATAACAATCAATCCTCTTTTAGAGAATTAGCTTTGAAGGGTTCATCTTAAAGTTTCACTCCAGATACCTCACAGGTCAGAATATGCACTTGTAGTGTACATCTCAATAAACTGTAAACTACCTTAAGACATGAAAAGGAAGTCAAAAGCTTGTAAGAACAAAAAAGAAATGTGGAAGTATAAGAGCAGGGAAATAAACAATGATATCAATAAACAGGAACTTTGAACATTTGGGAAATGGTATAGAAAAAATTTTGAAGGAAAAAAAAGAATTCAAACAGACACAAAACATTTAATACCAGTGGAAACTCTTCTCTCAAGTAATGCAAAAAAACTAAAAATGCTGTTCAAACTGCAGAGGATACAAACTCAGTTAGAAATATCTCAAGACTTCTGTACTTCTTCAGATGAGATCTTAAAAATTATGATGGAGCACTGCAAAACAGTAGCTGCATTAGCATAGCATGAAAAGAAACACATAGGAGCTGTCTCGTGTAAATTCCTGCCACCTGCTTTTTTTGAGTAACTGGTCTCTACAACAGAAGTTTAGATTTGTTTTTGATGGATGTATCTTTCCATAATCATCCTAGACCCCATTAAAGACTAAGTAATGAGGTAATTGAGAGTATTGAGATAAAAATTAGAATAAACTGTGTTTTTAAAATGTTATATAGCACTACTTTCCCATCAGCTCTGCATAAATTCTTAATTTACATGCTGTTTATCCTCAGCTCTTGTCAATCACAAAAACAGTTTCTGATATTGTATTTTATATTCTTATACTGATTTTTTATGATATTTTATCATCCCATCCTCACTTCTTAAAGTACAAAGGCTCTAAAAGGGAAAAATGAAAAATGTACAGATAGTCCAGTGTTCTTTATTCATCACACTGAAAAAGTCAAAACAGGAACAGCACTATAAAATTCTTCTTATTTCATAACACTTTGCAGTTAGTAATAATTGTTTAAACCAACTTAATCCTGACATCAGAAGAAAACTGATTTATGTTTTTTAAGTGATTGTAATTTAATTTCTGTTATTATGCTACTATTAAGCAAGGCAATTTTTGAACATAATTTATATGGCTTTGAGATCATAGTAATTAAATTTGTTTTTCATTTCTTTATGAGTTATCATATCACAGTTTATACTTTCTATCTAGTTGCTGCTGACATTTATTGTCACTTATACTATATACAATATTTTTCCGAAAGTAACCTCAACTGTGACAATTGTTTTCAACATACTCATTGGAAATGTTCAATCTACAGATCTTGAAGGATGTTTCATATGTTCACCTTCATAATGAAAGCTTAAGGTTTTGTTTTGTTTTTTCTTTTGGAGGGAGGAGGATTAGAGGGTGGCTTGTGGTTTATGCTTTCTTTCTAACTCTATGACTTCTATATATGAGCCACAGCTATCAAATTTTTTATAACTATGATGTTTATTTTCAGATCTCACCAGATGTGGTACAAAGCTTAAGCACACACAAAACTAGCAGCGCAACGATGACTGCCCATCAAAATCAGAAGAAATACCTCCCATCCCATCATTTAATTAATGCTAATATCTTAATTTAACATTAGATCACTTATAAAACTATGTGAATTTCATTTTTCATGTTTCAAATTTTAGTTCTTTTTTTAAAATAAAATCCAAGTTTGTTTTTTTTTTTTTTTTTGGTCTTGAAAATGCCTAAGACATTTGTAATCATTCCTTTCAGCTAAAAATACCATTTAACTTCCTCTTATGCAATTTCTGCCCTTAGGTCAATAGTTGATGTGAATTACAAACCATCTCCATTATGTTTATACTCTTGAAACACATACATGTTATGCTTTTGCTTTCTGTAGGCTTTCAATGACAAATGTCTCACATATGGCTTCCTTTTTGGAATTCAGCCCAAAACCTTCATGAACCTTCAATAAAGAGTTTATGGCCAAGAATAAATGCCACGTAAAGCCAGATGTCTGTGTTTGTTACAAATAATCACTAACCAATTACATTAAAAATCATTAAAAATATGTAGTTTAATAAACAAAAATGCTGTTAGAATACTTAGAGATTGGATAATATATGTTTGTTCATATTATCACCTTTCACTTCCACTGTGCATTAGCTTTTCGTAATTTCTCTAGGTATTAATGGCATAGATGTGACTTTCTGACATAAGACTATGGTTTTCACAGCAATTTAATCAGAAATCCAAATATTGAAACGTGAAACCTAGTTTCTTAATCAAGCTCCATAAATCCTGCTAAGTTATTTCAATCCCACTTTATCTGTTTTGTTACTTTTCTTCTTGGAGAACCTCCAAAGAACAGGAACTGGGTTATAACAGCTTGTATTACAATGGAGACCTTTGATTTCTCCTGAATTCTCAAGTTACCAATGAACATTTCAGAAAATAATCAAATTTGGGACAGTAGATTGATTGGCAGAATTTCCACTGACATGAGTTTGGACTTGAAAAATATTCAACTGTCTGTGTAGGTCCCTTTGAAACCTCACCTATCCATGACAAAGCTCTGTACTCTACAAACCTCTTCCCTCTATCTGCACCTTCCCTCAGCACATAAAATTCTTCCATACCCTGACACTGCCATATCTGTTCTCCCCATGATGATGAATAAGGAAGACACAGAAAGAAAGGCCAGATTTCTCTCTATATATGAGCTTTCATAAAAGCAGATGACCTGAAAGGCCATCTTTGCTTGTATACCATGAAGATTGTGGAAAATGAACAGAAAAGCAGAGAGTCAGAAAGAACTGGAATCATCTATTGATTTCTACAGATTAATTTCTCATCTATTTATTTCTATAGATTCCCTTGTGATCACAATCAGTACAAACACTTTCTAAAATGCAGGAAGAATCTCACTGGTTTAATGCTTGTTCCCTAACCTCTTTGAGTTCCTTAAGAGCTATCAGACATCCCAGAAACAACAAAATATACTTGCTCTGGAATTAGGAATTTAGGTCTCTTTCTTACACTTGCTACAGTGAAACAAATCAAACCATGGCAAGATACGTAGTTTCACAGGAGTTTTGGCAGGCTATTTTAGTTCCTTAAAGCTGAAAACAGTGAGCTCCTTGAGCGAGGTTGACTTGAAGGACAGTGAGACAGTTACAGCAGGAAATATATGCATTCAAAAGACCTGGGGCACAAGCATTCTGGAATGGGGTTACAACCTTCACACCAAACCACACTCTGAATTACTTTGCTTGCAGTTTAACCGGATGCAGTTCTGTTAGTAGCACATCAATGGCAAAATGACTCAGCTGAAAGAAGGGCTGGAATTTAACACCTTTCTCCACCTTAGATGGATTACATAATAAGTGCCTAGGGATTTAATGTCTTCTTTCTGACTCAGAAAATAAAAGGTCTTTTGTTGTCTTTATCACCCACTATCTGTAAATATTAAAGGCAAAGCTGACACATAGTCATAACTAAGTCAAACTTCAGAGTGCACAGTCCTTCAAGAAATGTGTAAAGAACCTCACTATTTTACAGTACTTTAATTATTATCTTACACTAGATTTTAAAAGTGAAGTTCAGGGAATAACATACAGACTTAAAATTCAATGCAAATGAGTTAAAAGAATAATTTAGGACCTTTAAAGTTTTGAACTGTACAGTGGAAATTTATCTGGGAATCTAGAGGTCTTTTTGCTGTGGCCTGCTTTGGCCCTGATGTTCACAGAATAGAAACAATATTAGAAGAAATGAGAGCAAACTGTGTTCTCTATTATATTGTCACTACACAAGCTAAAAAGACTAAGCAGAATAATATTAATAACACAAAGAAAAGAAATCTCATTAAAGATTTCTTTTTTCATTAGTCATTGTTACAGCTTTGTGTGAAACACAAACATTAAGGTTTCATGAAAGCTAAAAAGGAGATTGATTGCAGCCTACGTATTTTGTTTTAACACAGTAAGATTGTTGTCAACATTTGCCAGTTATTATACACTGAAATTTGTATTACATAACAGCATATTCTGCTTTGTTGCAATTGTTGAAACAAAATAAAATCACTAAGTTGATATTATTTTACATTCAGCAGTGTTTTAGAATGGAATTAATAAGCTTATATCCTAATTCATCAAAAACGGGAAATGCAGTGAGAGAAGAGGAAGGGAGCAGAGACAAGGAAAACAAAACAGTTCTGTGGTTTGAGCCTGAAGGCTTACATGCCTCATCACTCAGGGGAGTTATCTTGAGTGAGCAGCCAAAAAATTGCTTCCCTCTACATTATGCAGTTCTGACGCAGGGATCTGAAGACACCATGCCTGAGTAGCACAGATATCAGCCTTTTCTGCCATCTGCCCCACAGTGGGAATACCAGATGAAATCAGACCAGTTTGCTAAGTGAGCATAGTGAAAGGCAGCTCCCTACAGCTGATTAACTGTGGAAAGATCTTTGAAGTTGTGTATTAGCCATTAAGCAGAAAGGCAAATACAATGCACTTCTAAAGCCAAAAAACTAAGAAATGAATTGAAAGTAGTTCCAGAAAGAAGTAAACTTCTTCCCTCTCATCATTTGATGAACATTAGTTAAAAATAAGAGTTATTACAGAAGACTTAGAAATAATCTTGGGAGTCAGTTGTTGTTAATGAAAAATTATATGCAACTCACGATGACATTGTTCTTTGATGGAAAATATCTGATCCCTACAAAATCTAGAGACTTGAGTGCTCCTAAGCCTCAGGCCATATGCTGATTCAAGCCTTAGCTGATGAAAATCAGTAGAGTTAATCTAGTTTTATTCTTGGAATAGCAGAGTAAACCTTTTCAAACACAGGTGAGGCAGCTAGAACAATATCACGCATAATTCTGGAGATGCTTCCAAACCAGAAGGAATTGGTTGGCATCAACCAGTGTAGTTTGAGACCAATTTCTACCAAATATGAAAACAGTCAGCATATACAATTTAGTAGTTGAGATCTTTGTGTCTCTGGCCTCTAGCACATTATGCAAAACCAATATGGATAGTGAATCTCTCAAAAGTCATGGAGTAATAGATTTATGAGATGTAATAGGGAATATTTTGAATGGGACATAGGAGCTCAGTTAAGATTTTCAATTTCTAGTATGAAACATCTGAGTTCTAATCTAAAGCTGAAAGCCTGAACACTAAAAATTAGATTTCCAGCAGCAGTTTTTGAGAGGGAGAGAAAAGGTGAGATGAACTCTTCATAGCGGTTAGAATCTGACACATTTACCTAATAAACGCCTAAAGCAAGACTTCTTCAGGACTAGAAGACTCAAAATCTGCAGCTTACCACTTGAAAAGCTGCAAGTTTTATTCACAGAAATTAATGTGACGAATGTTGTTCTGAACTTCTTTTTTATACAGTCATATTTCTTACAGAAGTTACTTGCAATTCATATTAGCTTTCCAGCAAATGATGGAAATTTCTTAACTATAAATATGAGAGAGCACAAGTAGAGACAAAATCCTTTTGTTTCTTGAAAAATGGGTAAAATTTCATTATGAGACTCAAATGATTCAGCACAAAAGCATGTTGTCAATATCTTCCAATTTCTGCTGCATATTTAAAACTACCCACAGAAATTTTCATTAAAGATCAATATTTTTTATTTAATAATCCCAAGATTCAGTAACAGCCTAACAAAACAAAAAATTCTGCTGTTTCATAAAGGTCGTATCAAGTTTTTCTGAAGTTTTAAACAATAAAGCTTTTAGGCAGCCCTAAGGTTGATTTGAACTGTGGGAAAGCAAATGACAGAAACTTCCCAGAAAGGAAAATAATCCCCATGAATTCTAAACTTGACATTGAGAAGAACTCTGATTAACTGGAAACTAAAATAAAATCTAGAATTCATTCTTCCTCCCGGGGGATATACTTGTCCCTGATGTAGATGGGACAGTTTGAAAAACTCCATAATTTCCATTGAATTTTTTATAGACTCTTAGAATCACTGGTCATTTAGTCTACCTCCCCCAGCCATGGGTAAGTAGATCAGGTTCCACTAGTTCAGTTGCTCAAAGCCTTGAACACTTCCAGGGAAGCACTTGCAACATTTTGGCCTTGAACACTTCCAATGAAGGAGCACTCAAATGTCTCTGGGCCACCTGTTCCAGTGTCTCACCACTTTCATAGTAAAGAAACCTTACCTACATCTAATCCAAATCTACACTCTGTCAGTGTAAAAGTGTTGGTCGTTGTCCCAGCATTACTGGTCTTAGTGAAAATCTTTTCCATATTTTTACAAGCCCATTATAAATACTGAGAGGTCATATAATAAGGTCTCCCCAGACCCTTCTTATCTCCAGACTGAATAATCACAACTTTCAAATGTTCCTCATAGGGAGGGTGTTCCAGTCCTCAAAATAAAAATATGGCCCATCTCCTGGCCCAGTTCAATAGGTCCTTATCTTTCCTGTGCTGGAGGCCCCATAACTGGACTTAGTATTCCAGGTGAGGGCTCACAATGGCAAGGGGCAAAATCACCTCCCTTGACCTGTTGGTCACTCATCCTTTCATGTAGCACAGGATATGATTGGCTTTCTGGGCTGTGAGCCCACACTGCTGGGTCATGTTTGAGGTTTCATCCACCGGTACCTCTGAATCCTTTGCAAAGCTGCCCTAAATCCAGTCTGTAATGGCACTGGTAGTACAGGTGATTGCCTCAAAACTTCATGAGGTTCACATGGGACCACTCCTCAAGCCTGTCAAGGGATAGCATCCCATCCCTCAGATATATCCACTGTACCACTCAGCCATTTGCAAACCCGGGGAGGGTGCACTCAGTCCCGCTATGTCGCTAATAAAGACATTGAAGAGTACCAGTACAGACATCTGAGGGACACCACCTGTTATTGTATATGGGAATTTAGGAGAATATACTGAATATGTTACTTTTTATTGAAATAAAATAAAACTGTGCTTCTCCTGACAGTGCTTAAATGCGTCCAGGGACACGTTTTCTGTCTCACAACAGTTCTGCACTTACCTAGTTTCAAGTATAACCCAGGTATTTCAGCTCAGAAAAATTGAATGGGTTAAAATTTTACTTATGCTGTAAATGCTTGTATTCATAAGATTGTTTTCTATTATTGTTCTCAGACAGGAAAAATCCACAGACTCACTTGCCTTTCTTGTAACTTCTGCAAGACTTCAAATGGAGCTTGTAATATTCACTGAGACATTCCAAGAGCTCCCTGAAGTTCAAGCTTTCACATCTAATAACTCCAAAAGTTATAAAATCATTTGTAGTAAAGTTGTCTTGTTCTCCTGCTTTAATCAATTAACATCTCTTCTGTCATATGCATTTATGAGGAGAATCATGGGGACCTGGTCAGTTTCTACTTTGACCAGCTAACTTCCTATACAAAAGAATGTCAGGGACCACCACTAAAATGGTTCATAAATTACATCTGGGACACATTAATCCTGGAAAGCAAGTATACTATCTCCACAAGTTCTTCCCTCTAATATATATTTAATGCCTAGCCTAAACCATTAATCAAGAACAAAGCAAAATCTATCCTTCTCCCAACAAGTACAAAAATGTAAAAGTCCACTTGATAAAGTTCATTTATTTTCTTGGCAATTGGCTTCTATCTAAAATCAAATTTATTTCAAAATCTGAATCAGAAACAGAACTTTTCTCTTCTCAGAACTTCTCCTGAGAAGACAGTTCATCCAGTGATTCTAATTACACCTACAAACACTTTTATCTTCACAATAAAGCCAGTAGTAGCTGCTTTTAACTCAAGGGCAAAAATGCTAACACAAAAGCATCTATTTTCCCAGTAAAGACTGGAGGGGGGAACAAAAATTAGATCTTTAACAGAGGATTTCTATCTGTTTTATGGCTTCATTACTATATAGAAAATGTAAATGAGTGGTCCTTTTGTTTCTGAATTTTAAAGGCAACACTTTTGTTGGTTCATAGTAAGCTACTTGCTGTAGATTTTGAAAAATAGATGTCACAGTATGCAGGCTTTCTACAGCTCTAACAGGAAACCAGGAGGATGATGATAGGAAATTCTTCTTTGGTAGACAAGGTAATGAGATTTACAGAGAAAATAGCTGTTGCAGAAAAATAGCAAAGAGAAAAAATGACAGAGCAGACAGAAAATGAGATATTCTCTATAAGGCTCAGGCTACAACTGTGACTTAGAAATCTCAGAAATCTGAATCAGAACAAGGTATCATAGTTCTTAAATCAGAGCCTCATAATATTTCATTTGGATATCATTCATCTAAGTTCACCTTTTTTGCATCACAAAGGAGAAAAATGATAGGTAATTAGCAGAGATGCACAAGTTGCAACATCAAAACAGCTGTGTATTGCTGTAGCAGATCAGAAGATATGCTTCTGTGTTCAAATGATATGTGGTTCTCCTTTCCAAATAAATTAATTTAACAAATATATTTTCCCTTTCACTACAAACCTTGCCAAGGCATTTTGAGGCATTTTATACAATTTGTGAAAAAGGTCTACTTCCACCATCCAAATAAACCATCAATTTTAAGTGTAATGATCTCAAAAGTTTGGACTGAAATCCTCAGAACAAGAATCTTGCTATTTTGCAGACTGTTGCTTTGATCATCTTAGGGTTTGGCTTCTTTCTTGGTTTTGCTTTCCCTTTTAGTCACACCTGAAAAAAAACCAATTTTCCTGATCATTGGAAGTTCATTTGAAGTCTTCCCCAAGGTATCTGGACTTATTTACACCTTCCTAGCAGAGGTATAAAAAGTACACAGTCTTAGTTTAGGTATTTCTGATCTTTAAAAATCTGAACCACACTTCTGTAGATATAAAGCAACAAGAAAACACCACTGAACCAAGCCATAGTACTGTTGTATTTATAAAAGATTTAAAAATGGAAACATTTTATTCTGCAAGTGTTCTACCTATCAAACACAGCAGATCAAGCCAACTCCCCCCCAAAAATTATTTTTCATAAAAAACTAGATTAAGTCATTTTGTATTTCTCATTTGTCTTTTAACAAATAAGCTGTAGGCAGATGACTTGTAAAACTTTTGTTGTACATCCATTAGTAGTATAAAAATCACCTTTAAGCAAAACATGCATAATTCTAAGAGTTAAAGCTTTAAAAAACACCAAGAAAATCTGAAAAGTTCACTTGAGGTTATGGTTGAGGAATGCACAGTCCTGTGAAAGACTGCAGCTTGCTTTGCAAAGCAGCTTTTCATTTCCTCGAAATTGGCCTCAGGCACAGGGATCTATTCCTCTTTGAAATTGCTGTTGCAATGCAATTTCAGTTCCCATTCTCCTTGGAGACTGTATGGGATAACCCACAACAATTTTCCAGCAACAAGCATGCATACAGTATTGTGCATGCAGGTGTACACAGATATACACAGTGGCTCTGCTGAATAAACACAACAAAAAGGTAAATTATTTATGTCACACTTGAATTCAGTCCATGCTGTAAGTTATAGAAGCAGCATCAAGTACGTGAAAAATTTTCAGAAATTTTTGCCATTAATTAAAAGGGGTTTGGCATATTTGTTCACTATTCTGTGAGGAGGGAGAAGAAATAAAAGAGGGATATATGTGTCACATAAGAGGTCCTGCCACTGATAGTAATATTTCCATTTTTTTCTTAAATGTTTTGTACATACAGAAAGAAGAGAAAGCCATTTAATTTGAGAGGCCAAGGCAAAAGTTTTCTTCAATTCTCTATTGCAAAGCCTTGGAGTGTTAAACATATTAACAAAGGATATAATGGCTATCTAACAAGGTCATATAATTCTGTAGCCAGAATAAAAATTAGCCTTGCAGAATAGTTTGAGGCCTGTAAACAAAGGAAAATAAATGTTTTATTATGAAGTGCCCATACATGACATAAATGACAGCTAGCTACAGTGACACTACGAGTCTGATAATGATAGGCTGGGATTGTCATATTAATCAGTGTAATAAGACATATTAGGACATGTTTACACTAGCATTTTATAGGGTTTCTTTTAAAAAATCAAATTCACTATTTCCTTTTAGTGTAATTTATGTCATGGTTCAGAGAAGTCTGGAAGTGCTTGAACTATGCTGTCCTATCCCAATGATTAACAATCACTCAAACATAAAGTCCTGGCTCTGTGAAAAAAGTTATTTTACCATGAATACTTTTAAATGAGCCTTTGCAGAAATTGACCAGTGCCTCATTATGTTCCTGTTCCCAGAATATTGGTAGTGTATCAAGCCAGTTATTGTTGTACCTTCAACTATACATAGAAGGTGACCCACAGTACAGAGTATCTGCTATTACTTTTCAGGGCTGAAAAAACCATATGTGGATATCTCTTTCTCTCCCAAAAACATCTTTTTCTGATTTGATGCTCATGGTGCAATCACTTCAGAGGTAATTACAGTGTACTGAAATTGCCTAATCTGTACTCTTGCAGTACAGGCAAAAAACATAAACTTGTATAAAGAAGCTTCAACATGGCAGCACAAAGGCTAATATAGACATACTTTCTCTACCATTAAGCAAGAAATGCAATGTAAAGGGTTGCTACTGTAAAAAATGAAAAAAACAAGTTTTCTCACTATTCCTTTGTGGTTTTATGTCCTCTGTATGGACTAAGGATTAGATTTGTGCCTCCTTGAGGATTAAGGATTCAAAAGCACATAATACATAATCCAATCTAAAACATGTTACAAACACTGTAAACATCTTTCTTACCTCTTCCTGATTTTGCAGGTATTTATTGTCACTGACACTGACTGTAGCTATCATTAAATATTATCATCAGAAGAAGACTTTGTTTAATATTCTGCTAAATAATCATGGTTCTCAGTAATTCCCTTTCTTTATTTTAGACCTTTTATTTAAATAAGGTTTATTTTCTTCTATTGTCTTTATTATTGCAAGCAGTAATGACTTAAGTAGTAAAACATGTTTCTGAAAATACTTTACAAAAACAAAAGCAACAAAACTTTTTCTTTTATGCTATATTTTCATAGATTCTTTATAAGATTATTTGCCTAGTGGCATTCATCCTTTGTAAAATGTGTTTAATGAAAACAGAAGAATCCTTGTAATACTGTACAGTGGTGGCTTCTTAATGCGTTTATTTGCAGCACAAGAAAAATCCTATCAATGAAAGCATTCCTTGAAATTACTACAGGATTTTTGAAAAGAAATTTTATTAGTACTTGAACCAAGAATCTCAAGCCCAGAGATGGATTCTTATACATCAGGAAATAGCAAGATGCATATTTTCCTTCCCAATCCTTCAGCCACAAACAGAACTACTGACATGAGTTCAGAATGCTCCACTATAAAGGGTCTTTTTTTAAGCATGCCTTTGAATTAAGGCAGACTACAACAGCTCTATAGGAGTCCTGGGATTTGGGAAGCAGCATTTTAACAGCATGTTGCCCGTATTCTCATGCTGTGAACATGTTCATAGCAGTTCCATGAAAGTTCCAGGACTGCTGGTGTAGCATCTGTTCACTACCAACAAAGACTTGGATATTACACAAGAGCCTGTTTTCTATTCATTGGCTGCCTTTTTACAAACACTGTAGTTCTTTTGCAACAGAAGAACATTTTATCTGTGTTTTCTCATGTTAACACACAAGCACACTCCTTAAGAATATATATCTTTATTATATTAGCAGACATTTATCAGACTAGAGCTCCATTTATCAGACTAGAGCTACTCTCAGGATAAATAGGGACTCTTTAGGCTTATCCATATCCAAAACCACGTAGATGTTTCCGGAGATGTAAACAAGAGTCATAACCTTGGAACAAAATGCCTTTCATTTAGCATAACTGAGCTCCTAATGCCCCTCCTCTCAAAGTGGTAATTACATGTAGATTCACAATTCAAAACGCATAGACTGATCTGGACATTTAACATCTCAGACCTTGCCCAGTGAGGAAGGGTGGGTATCTCTTGGTTCCACATACAGATTCAGATTTTGGCTTTTGTAGATCCCCAGTTTCAGTGGGGCATTCACAAGAAATAATTTTTAAAAAATCATGGTGCTACTTCAGGTGAATGCATCATTTGCTCCAAATAATTTAGTTTTATTTTTGTTTGGATGTGGTTACTTTATCAATCAAGCCTACTTAATGAGCTGTTTCAGGCAGGTGCACAGTTTGCTGATTCCATTTGTTAAGGTCCGATTAGTGAGAGATGCCTGTGCCCAAATTAAGGTGCAAATGAGACCATATGTCTGAAGTCAATAATATGGATTTTATTTAAGCATGAATGTGAGGTTAAGAGATGGAAAGAAATAGAAGTGGGGGCGGGGGGTATGCAGGTATATGTGTGTGTGAGAGAGAAAGGGAGAGAGAGATCAAGATAGTCACCATCCATGCATCTAGCAGCATCCCATTGGGCCTTCTTTATCCTGTACTTCTCAGTGGTGGAGTCCTGAGGTCGTTCGAAATTTTTCATAATTTATACTTCTAGGCAAACAAAAAAATTAATGATCATTGGCTACATAGTCTCTGTTGGTTAAATGAGTCCCTCACTTCTAATGCTAACTGTCCCATGCTCAGTCTCTCTAATTTTGAGTCAGTGGGTTTCTTCAGTTGGTTGGTTGTGATCTTGCCCTGCTGGAATTGCATTTTACCCAGTCCAAGCAGGTTTCGGCACAGTTGCTGAGTTGCCTTTCTTTGTCCATTTTCAGTGATACATTGCTCTCCCTCAGTTTTGTTAACCTCCCCTTAGGTCAGAAATAATACCCAGACAATAGTAGCACCTTTATCTTATCTCAAAGTCCTGATATGGGGGCTTCTTTTACTGTCCAGTTTCCGGGTGCCCAAATTCGGGTGGGCTTTGATGTTCATTGGTGGTCACAGATAGCATCTGTCCCATAACTTGGGGTAATCTTTGACCAGTGATATGTGTACAAGAGTTACTTTACACAGTTTGCCATAGTGGTTATTTCTGCCCAGATGTGTTAACCACAATAAGCTAACCAGATCTGGCCAGGCCTGGAGTTCACACTATCCTGTCACTCCCTTATGTGCTTATCTCATGGCAAAGCCCTTCTGTGGCCTTATAAGTGCTTGAGACGGACAATTTAAACTCCTTAGAGCATTGAAAAACCTCTAGATCTCTTCCTAGGTCTCTTCTGAGAAAGAACAGTCTAGACCAAGCTGATCAAACAGATGATTTGAGCGCAGCTGGCACAGCAGGATATTCCAGGACCACCTTCAGACAGAAGTTATGGATATTGACAGAAACATGGTTTTCTCTTCTTAGGACAGTCCCACAACAATGTTTTAATAGATCCCAAATTATTTTTTAATGACATGAAGGGAAAGTGGGTATCTAGTTATATTCCCTCTCCCCCCCCCGCCCCCCGCCCCCAGCTACATAGTTGTAGAAGAAAAAGTCTTCAGAGATTTTAAAAAAATAAACATCCACACACCCATTTAAACATGGTGTTCACAAGCATATGCATACACATCCTCTGCATGTGCTGAGACAGATATTTCTCTCCAGCACTGTAAATACCAGAATGGTGGAGTAGCATAGGTAGGGTGAATTGTTTCCTTTTCTTTCTCTTTTTTTGTTGCTTCAGACTTCAGTGGAAGACAGCAAGGAAGCTAATCTAGGCACATTCGTCACAGGCAACCTGCCTGAGTGTTCTCAGACTGGGAGACAATCAGGTTAAAGGATCCTGTACACTCATACTGAGGCTATTGAGTGCAATTGTTCATGGATTTCAAGAAATCAGATTACCCATAATCGGATAGTAACATTTGACATGCTACACATTATTAAGAAGTCACTGTAAAATTGTTATGCAAATTATAGATTCACAAGGAAGAGTGAAAAGAATAGGATAACCAAAGAATTGCATGGTGTTATGAAGTAGCTGCACTACTGTTGCCAATTACATACCAGTCTAGCTTTTGAATGGGATTACATTTCTGAATGGGAACTCCAGCAATTCCACTGGACATTATTAAACCAATGGTAGGTTCCGTGCACAATCCTTTGTAAAAATTCCAAAATCCCACTTCACTTTCATGCTTCCTTTTTTTTTTTACATGAAGGACATTCACCAGCCATTTTGTGCTGTACTGTAGTGAATAGTTACATAGAAGAGAATAAAAATATTGCACGCTAGGATGTACACTGAGGACAAGCATTGTTTCAAAAGAATAACATTGTTAGATAATTGTTAAACAGCTGATTAGCTCAATGTCATAACTTAATTTTCATATGCCTCCTCCTATCTTCCTCATCCTCTGATATTGTTCAAATAATAGTATTTTCTTATATTAAAATACGATCATATGTGTACCTTGCACTTCCCTTCAATTCCATACTCACAGTGTTTTGTGTTAAGATTATAACATTACATGGTGTGAAATATGTGCAGACTGACATCTATTCTTTTGTCAAGCAAACCTGAGAAACACCAGGTAACCTGTTTGCTGATATTCCTGCTATTGCAGTCTGATTAGGCTCAATCACATGACAAGAAGCAGTCCAAAAACCTAATTTAATTGTTAAACTAAATGCATTTCTTGGTGTTTAATTGAAGGCATCACCCTTTTCCACTGCTGGAGCCCAAAGGAAGTGACTGCCATCACATCCAGTGCCCTTTGGCCCTGCAGTGATGAAGGGCTGGTAGCCACTACAATAGACACACCTGCCCATGGCATGTCCCTGACCGGCTGCTTCATCCTCTTGGGATGCTGTCCCTGCCCACGCCCAATGCAGCTGTGCACCTCAGCTGCTGCTGTTGCCATGTGGACTGGAAAATGGAAAATAAAAAGGGAAAACCTAAAACCCACACCTCATTAAAAGGTTAAAACCCAGAGTCTCTATAGTTGCCATTTTATTTTCTGCAAGGCACATGCTGTCTATCATGATGACCTTGGCATTCAATTCTATAATTTCCCCTCGGGTAAGAGAATTTGCAAGGGCATATTCTCTCTAAGTTCAACATTGCAAATGCTATTTGTCTTCAAAAGCAGCAGCAAATCAAATTCTGTGTCTCATCACAGCTGCTTGTGTGCATTTACTGGATTATCAGTTTGGAAATCTAACATCTGCAAATGCAAAACTAGCCAATTAAGCTTAGGCTTTACACGTCAGCTGATCTCCCCTGCTGCATCCACGTGACTGTGAACTACTCAGGAAAATGAGAAATGCCTGTGATCAGTAATAATGCCATTACCCAACATTACAAAAATACAGTCTTTCTGATCTAACCAGGCTTCTACAGGTATCAATGGTAATTTTAACATTTATTTCTGTGATACAAAGTTGAACACCATCTCTTCTGTTTTTTAGTCCATCACTCCTTGAAATCAACATCTAGAAAGAGATAACAGTTTATATTAGACCAAATAGTGCCATCAGAAAAAGGGAAAGATCAAGCTCTGGGGAACACAAACCATTTCTCAAGCCTAGCATTTGCACTGGAAAGAATTACTCTGGCTGCATTCAGCTAAGGGGGACAAAATATTTCCAAAACTCAAAACTAAACTTCCAGGAGTTTACTTTGCTTACTAATATATATAATATTACAGGATAAGTGAAATTCTGACCTAATTATGTGTGGGTTTGATGGTACACTAGAAATTTCTTCCTATCTTAAATACTTCAAATTCATCACCATTTTTTGCCTATTATTCACAGCTCAATGTGCTGAAAGCAGCAGCAGTTTTCAGAATAAGCACATACATAGGCACTTTTCCTTTCTTACTTCTTCGTTTCTTACAGTTGTTCTCAATATCTCCTAGCTTATTAATATAATTTAATGATATCCAGAGCAATTACTAGTCACTTTAATGTTTGCTCTGTATCAGGCTTAAAAAAGGACTTGAGAGCTTCATCCATCTGTTCTTTTCAAATGATGTCATGTTGCCCAACTTATAACCTTGGCTAGTGCAGCCACATAAAGTGCTATTAATTTTGATATGTCCTTTATAGTAAAAAAACATGTTCAGTGTGCAGCAGAGAATCCATTATTCAATCAGAAAGGGATTTACATCTTGCTATGCTCACTATTTACATCTTTGGAAGATTTAATAAAAGCAGTAAAAGAAAAGAAGAATCATTCAGAGATAAACAAATATAAATTATTTTTACTGCTGTGCATTATTTCAGATCCTTTCTCTATGATCGTCAGTACAACTTTGGAGAACATTTTTCAAACTCAACTAATATTTTTTATTCAGGTATGATCACAAACACACTAAAAATCAACATAATGTGTAAAACAATGCCATTTATACACAAACAAAATTGAGTGTATCATTCTTAATAGGATATTTAATAGGACAATTCATAGCAAGTATTTCTTCTTACTAGTACATTTTTCCAAGGCAGAATCATAAAATATTCTGAGTTGGAAGGGATTCACTAGGACCATCAAAGTCCAACTCCTAGCCCTGCACAGGACACCTCAAGAATCCCCTCATGTGCCTGAGAGCATTGTCCAAATACTTCTTGAACTCTGTCAGGCTTGGTGCTGTGGCCACTTCCCTGGGGAGCTGTTCCAGTGCCCAACCACTCTCTGGGGGAAGATTTTTTTCCTGATATCCAGCCTAAATCTCCCCTGTTGCAACTTCATGCCATTCCCCCAGGTCCTGTCACCAGTCACCACAGAGAAGAGATCAGTGCCTGCCCTTCCTCTTGCCCTCATGAGGAAGTTCCAGACTGAAATGAGCTCTCCCCTCAGTATCCTCTTCTTCAGGCTGAACAGACCAAGTGACCTCAGCTGCTCCCACCCAGAACTTTTTCCATCCTCATGGCTCTCCTTTCAATGATCTCTATTAGCTTTACACTTTTTTATAAAAGATATATTTGGGCAGGACACAAAACTGCCCCCAGCACATAAGGTGAGGCCACCCCAGAGCAGAGCAGAGCAGAGCAGAGCAGGACAATCCCCTCCCTTGCCGAGCTGGTCACGCTGTGCCTGATGCCACCAGGACACTGTTTGCCCTCCTGGCTGCCAGGGCACTGCTGACTCAGTTTCAGCTTGCTATCATCTGGGACCCCCAAGCCCTTTCTGTGGCATTGCTTTATATCCTCTCATATCCCAGTCTATCTATCCATCCAGGGCTGGCCAGTCCCAGATGCAGAATCCTGCACTTGCTCTTGTTGAGCTTCATCTGCTTCATATCAACAAGAAAGGTGTGATACTATCCATTCTGTATTATGTAGAAATTGAGCTACTTATTTCCAGGTTGCATGGTACAACACCAGGCACCCATCAAAATTCCTCTGTCACTCCCCTCCTAAGTGATCAGGGAACAGAACAGACAGCAAAAGGCTCATGGTTTGAGATAAGAACAGGAAACAATCACTCACCAATTACCATCAAAACAGATTCGACTTGGGGAAGTTAGTTTAATTTATTACCAATCAAACAATGAGAAAAAACCCCAATATTTTAAAATAACATCCTTCCACCCCTTCTTCTCCCTAAGCTGAACTTCCCTCCTGATTTTGCTACCTCTGCCCCCAGCAGCACAGGGGAACAGGGAAATGGGGGTTTTGAATTTTGAAATGTCTTGAAAGAGTTTTGGTCTCCAATCTCTATTTTATAAAACACATGCATATAAAACTATGTATATAGTTTTATAAAACATGCATTTAAAACTATGTATATAAAAAGATGATTCTAGTAAAACATCTTACCTCTCAAGGAGAGATTCTGTGTTCCCAGGCCTGAAAGCAACTACATAAAAAGTACACCATTGTTAAAGGATTCCCTGAGGAAAAAAAAAAAAAGGAAGGACTGTGAAGAGAAAATCCCCAGAAACTGGATTGTATAGCACTTTATATCCAAGGCATCAGCTACACCCTGAAGCACTGTACTACACTAAATCAACTTACATCTTAAGCTTATCTCTAGGAAACCCTAAGAAGAGGAGCTCTGAGGACCTCAGCTAGAATAAAAATTTATTTGATGTCCTGAAAATAATTCATGGTACAGAATTGTAGAACTGTCAAATAATTCACCCTTTTAGCAAAATATGATTCTTCTTACAGCCCTTGATGCATGTAATTATCTAGATTATTAGCTGCTTTCTATGACAGGAAGCCCACCTAACAAGGACTGGTGTCATTAACTGCAGACAAAATTTGGTTTGCCTCCTAGGAATGAACAGGTTTTTGTTGTTGGATTTTTAAAAATCTATTATTTTGAATAAATGCCCTATAAAAAGTCAAATTTTAAAAATTATATAAATTTGTTTCAGTAATGTTGGATTGACTGATAGCAATGGATTCAAAGTACAGAAACAGAAGCAGAAGTCCACCAGTGTGTGTGACTGCTCTGAGGAGCAGGAATCTCAGAGTGGCCACTGTACCTGGAAGTAGCTCTGCAATGACACTGCATCACCCTTTGTTCAGGCTGAGGTGTCACACAGTTCTTGGATGCTGAAAGGAAACTGTGCAAAGGACATCTCGGTCCTCTGTGGTGTCCTCCATGTCTCAAAGAAGACTAAAACCATAGGTACTTTTCCACTTTACTCTAGTTTCTAATAACTAGAAAGCATATAAAAGTGAAAAAAATAGTCAGAAATAAGTTGCTGGATTTTTCTTACAAAAAGATCTCAAATCTAATGTTTTTAAAAAATAAAATTTGGAGAAATAACTTGAATTACTTCAATATTAACTTGTCACTTAAGTGAATAAAATATAAAATAAATAATAAATAAATAATAAATAATAAATAAAATAATTTCTGAATTAAAACTTATTTATAACACAAGCATATAATGACTGTTCTAACCTTTAAAAAAAAAGAAAAAAAAAGGTACCCTGAAAATAAATAGAATTTCCTTATTTATTGTAAAATATGACAGGAAAACTTACATCTTGTAAAATTATCCATAAGAGACAATTGAGTGTAAAAAATTAGCATTACGTTTTTGCAATTGATAGGTCAGTTCATAATTCAAGTTTCTTTGAATCTTTCTGTATTGCTCTTCATTCATTTTCTTACTTGGTGTAACATATAGGCAAAATATTCAGAAAGTAGAAAGCAATATTCTTAGGAAAATGGAGCTTCAATATGTTACCAACAGCTAAGCTAAAACTGTACCCACAGTTTAACTTAAACTGTTCATCTTCCCTTGCATAAGAGTGTCAATTGTAATTCAACCCCTACAGCCAAGTTTTGCTATCAATATAGTGGATGAAGTCAAGACAGAATGATAGCAGGACATTTTTCCATAATTTCCAACTCAGTGACCTCCTGTTAGAAGTTTTTAAAATGTGGTTTCATTGATATCTCAGTTTGCAATCTATCTGTTAGGATATGACAGGCCACATTCTCATATCAGGAAAAAATCACAAGATGAAAGATATTGGTAACAACCAAAGGTTCAGTGCCTTCAAATCAAGTATTTCAAATGAAAGATTTTTTTATATAGTCAGGAACTAAAGTTTTTTTCCAAGTTTTCTTTGGAGAGGCAGCACTCTGGTGGGAAAAAGGAGTTGTTATAGAATGCCCATTAGCACATAATACAGCATGTGTTTTGCTAGGCTTACTTTTAATGACGTTCATACTTTTATTGCCTCAATGATTATTTTTATTCTCCTGCTAAACATTAACACATTTGTTCAGGTCTGTTTTCCTTCCATAATTAATTCATAACCAGTGGAAGTGTATCCTGCTTTAATCTTACTTAGCTAAAAGACTTGATTACTGAAACCCATCAAGATTCTCCCACTTGCAGAACAACAAGAGCAACAAAGATTGCTTTCTCATTGTCTGGATCATATTAATTCACCATTACCCTAAGAACAGAAAATATCCAGAAATGTGAGTTTATTTCCAAGACCAGTTCCCCACCAGTTCCAGTTACCTGGTTATACCAAGAATTGACATTTTTCCGAAGAACTTTTTCATATTTACTGTGGCATAGTCCTGATGTAAATATTTCCAGATGTTAATATTTCCAGCCTGGCCTTTTTGTTTGCAGTATTTGTGTTGTGTTTCAAGCAGTGGAACTGAATATTTTTGAAAGTGCATAAAGCAAAAAAGAAAGATGGTGATGGTGACACTGGGAGATAGAATCCCTGATGTAAGGATACCAAGTGGCATAACTACAGTGTCTTTGAGAAAAACAGAATGCCTATCACTGAAGGTGCTCAAGAATATATTACACAGACATTTCATCAGGAATGATGTAGGTATACTTGGTAGTTCCTTGAGGCAGCCATATTGGATAGGTTGTTTAATTAGGTCACTTTCAGCCCTATGATTAGATCAAACATGCTCGGAAGACATGCAAAAAGCATACTCTTCAGTTATGGAAACTTGTGGAATGTACTTGAAACTGGTAGAATGAAATTATGTAATGTTCTGTAAAAAGTCCTCTGTTGCCCAAGATTATTTTTATTGAAATATATTTTCAAAAGAAAAAAAACTGCTCAACTTTTAAAAATTATGGAGTAATCACATAGGAGCTTATTTATACCTATTGATTTGTTAATTTTAAAGGTAGTGGTTTGATTGCCAATCATCTTGTCAATGAGAAGACACAAATAACCATTTTGTTAGTATTTTTTGTATGTTTCATTATATGAAGTGAATATATCTCATGTGGCTGAGTATAGTCGATGCATGAACTCAACTTCCTAATCCTGCCTAATTACTAATTCCCTTGGAATAAGGTGCCTTCCTAAGGACTGCTGCTGTTTGGTTTATATGTACTGTTCCACAAGCAACACTGAAAAGAGAAATATAAAACTGAGATACAACTGTGAAAGTCAATGGAAATTATAGAATAAAATCATGCAGAAGTCATGTCTAAGAAAGAGTAAAGTTTATCTCAAACTTCAAATCGATGTTTGATTTGTTTATCACAGAAATTTGGCTTCCTTTTATTCCGATTGCTACATTAATATTATGTAGTCATTGCCCAAATATGTCTTCTGAATATGACACTTTGAGGTTGTATCTAGGGGATTTTTCCCCTTTGATCAATCTGTGACCCCGAGAGGAAAAAAAAATACTAAAACTTCATGCATATGCTCGGGCATTTTGTGGTCCTCTGCTTTTTCTGCATGATGCAGAAACAAAGAAAAAGCAGGACTGGTGCTGGCAGGGCCCAGGCCAGGGCCTCCACTTGTGGTTTTTTCAACTTTTTTTTTTTTTCTTTTAATAACATTATTGTCTCAGACAGCAGAGGTAGTCATATGTATACATCAATAGTGTAGGCCAAAATTGCTCAAAGAATTACCACTGTAACAAAAACCCCAGAATTACTCTCTAACATGAAGTATATTCATATATACTTGCAGCATATACAGCAAGTTCTCCATTTTCTTTGTTATTTTTTTGTGCTTGATGAATCAGCCTGATATTGCAGAATATTACTTTTTAAGCAGTATTTATCTTCCCTAGTATTTTCCATAAATCCCAACAAAAACACTTCAGCCAAAAAAAAAAAAGTGCTTTAGGAATCACTTCATCATATTCTTTCATAAGGCTTCAAGAAGATTTAGCACTGCTTTTGAGCTTTTTGAAGCCATAAATGGCTAAGCATTTAACCTGAAAAATCTAATACAATTTTCAACAGAAAAGCTAGAATACAATTTTAGCTTGACAAAGCAAAAAATCTATGGACATATATATTTCCCAAGTGCTTTAAAATTACAGTAACTGCTTAGAAAGTGAGCTGTGTAGGAAAAAATGCAGTTCTTATGCTGTGTTATTCACATACATTTAAAAACAACATCTTTAATAGAGTGTCTTAAGAAGGAAAAAAACCCAAATATTTTCGGAACTAGGACTTTGTAAAGAACTGAAAATTTATCCTGAAAAAGGAAGAAAAATTATGATATTCATGGTAGCAATCATGCAAAAAACAAAGGACTACAGGAAAGACAAATTCTGCAATTTTATTCACCAGTATTGTGTATGACATATGCTTTTGTAGTGTGTTTTATTGCATCAAATTATATCATTTTGGTTAATAGGCAAATTATAGGCCCTGCACCCTATTTATCCACAAGCCGTGGCAATACAGTTCAGTCATTAGGCACTCCCCAGGAAAAACTGATTTACAGAAATGCCCAGTAGTCATTTCAAAGTGAAGATGAATTGCTGGAGGTGCACAGCCCAACAAACTCCCCCCATACAAAGGCTGTTTACCTTAATATGCACCTGGGAAATTAAGTTTCCCTAGACAGAAATAAAAACAAGCTGCTTGCCTCACTTAAACAATGAGGTATAATTCAGTAGTGGGGGAGTAGAGCCTGGAGGCAGAGGGTACCAGACAGTTCTGCTTACACCAGTACCTCACACGCCTCACAACAGCCAAGAGGAGTGTCCTCCTCAATCAGCTCCAGAGGAAAGTAGTGGTACATAGATCACAGTATGAAAAAATTAAAATTAAATCTGATCTGCAAAACTTTCACTGGGATGAATCCCCTGCAAGGCCTCCTGCTGGCTGTCCCAGTTCATTCTTGAGCTTACAGTAACAGGAAGCACAAACAATACTTCTATTCCCTCTGGTGCATTTTTTTTTTTTTTTACCTCACCAAAGAGTTGTATTTCTTTTATTTCAAAGAATGTTCATAAATATTATGCAGCAAGCAAAATCCTTGAAGTTTTGCTACACATTAAGTGCCATAAGCCAAAAATACTTTATTATAGAGTATACTTTATTATATGCCTTAATTTTTAAAATAATTCATGCTAGAGAGCTTCCAAGTATTCAGACTTTCCATACTCAGGAACACTGAGACTTTGGCACATCCCAAAGGCCTTATATTTAGTGTTATGTAGTGTAATTTATGAGAAATTTAATTAACACAGTTACACCATTTTGTTCATCTATGGGTTTTCAGGTATAAAGTGAATGACTTAGAGGGATTTTTTGGTCCAGACATTAAAAACAAACACATTCTGCCAATGAATTATTATACCTTGGTTCTTTAACCATTAAGCACTAAGGTAAACAAGGAAATTATTTTTAGAAATAATTGATTTAAATGCACTTGGTCTACATTAGCTATAAAAATGGACTTACTTAAAGAACACTTGAAAAAAAAATAGATTCAGTCTCTCATTGTTTTTTCTGACAGAAGTAATAATGGCAGAAGGGTAAAAGGAATCCTAAATAGCACTTCTTTCTTCTTAAAAAATTTCTGTCTTTAGTCTCCTTTCTTCAATCATTTTCTCCTCCTTGGTCTAGATCAGGACCCTGACCATGTTTGGGTTTTGGCAGAGGAAGGTTTCTGGGGGGGGTGTGGAGCATAGACAGGAGAAGAAAGCTAGAAGGAAGACTTTTTTTTTCATGCAAAAATTGAATCTCCTCATCTGACATTGTTTGTGATAAAAGCATGTATAGAAATGTTCCAAAGTGAAAGTATTTTGCTACAAAAATAAGTATATTTTTCCTGGGGATCTCAATGCACATTCATTTACACACAAGCTTTATATGGTAGGTAGTAAGTACTAACATCTACAGGGAACACACAAAAATTGAGATGTAGGAGTATTTTGGCAAAAAACTACAGAGAAAGATGTACAGCGATTAGGTAACAATTTTACTCAAGTGTACAGCAAGGGCAAGAGAATTTCCATTGACTAGATGTTGCTTATATGAAATTTTTGACTTCTGAGCTACTTTTTAAACTATTATGCATTGCCTGCCCACACAGCAATTCCAACTTGGCCTCATTTACACAGCAGATCTCCTTGCTAAGGGCATTTCAACTATGTACACAGGAAAATGTAGTCTGGTATTTCTCAGTGGTTTAGACAGTAAAGAGAAAAGTATGAAATATAGATCTGGTAAGTTCAGTTATTAATTTAATGCAGAGAGCAACTGGGAAAAAAGAAAGCCCAGAGTTATAAAGTAATTGACTGATTTTTAACTAGTGTGCTTCTTTTGTGTTCCCCTCCTTAGCAGAGAGTTAGACTGACAGGTTAAATTCCCAAAAGGAAAAGTTAGCAGAAATGCCAGGAAATAATTCCAGGGAGCTTCCAAAGAAGTGTTGTCTAACAGTAGGAATAACTGATTTCCTAACTTTGGCTGAGTTAAACAAAAGCATTTTTATAAATTTTTTAGAAATAGGTATACTTGGCTATTTCCACCATGCACTTTCATAACCCATTTAGAAATATTGTGTTCAATTCTCTCTGTTTTTTTCGTTTGTTTTTTTTGTTTTGCTCCTACATTAATCTAGCCTAATTCTGACCAAAAAAAAAAAGTTTCAGAGAATATTAAATTCAAAACAAGTAAACAAACAACACAAGAACCAGAGAATTTTAATCCTGCAACATTAAATCATTATAGAACCACAAAACAATCCTGGGCTCACAGGCCTGTGTTAAGAAAGAGAGACAGTCTGCAGTACACTTAAGAATCTGTCCAGAATCTCTAATGGACCCAACCACTTTTCTCTTTGAATATAATTTAACTAGTTTTCTTTTCACTGGCCTGAAGAAACTTTTCCACATGATTGTTTTCAATAAAGACCAATCTAATTAAAATGAAAATAAAGACAAGGAGATTCCATGCCCCAAAATGGCAGAATTTATTTAATCTAGGCTGGTAAATCTAGATTTTTTCACATATCAAAATTTCAGCAAACCTTGAAGTCAGTTTCCCTTTGCCTCTGCACATCACTCCTATTTAATGATTTGTTTTTGTATACCAGAACCAGTGAAAGAACTGGAGTGTAAAACTCTTTTGCTTTGCAGACCATTAGAACTATCAACATTTCAGCCACATTTTTTCCAGTGAAAATTGCACAGATAATTAGTCATTGGGGATGAGTTCCTTCCATTGTTTTTGTTTATAAGCAAAAAAGTGAGGGTTTTTAGCTTTGCCTCTTTTAAGAAAAAGGTGTAAGCACAGAATTGAAAAGGACAAATCAGTATGAAATAAATTAGAAGTTAGCCAGTCCTTTAATCCAAGCTACTTTTATCCAAGGACATAACAAGATCTTTGAAATGCTTTAACTAATTTTGACCTATCATTTTCTCCCTGAGCACTAACACATTAACACTCATTGATTTCTATCATTGCTTGGCTTCTTCTCAGGGTAAGGTATAGGGTGGAATTTCTTCAGAAAAAAAAATGTTCCATTTCTGGATGATGGGGCAGAGTGCACCCTCAGCACTCCTCCCAACCACTGGGCGGAGTGCTGCCACTCTGGAGTGTTTTGCTGCCATCCAGGGTGATCTGAACAGGCTGGAAAAATGTGCTGACAAGAACCTCATGGAGTTCAACACACAGAAGCGCAAAGTCCTGCACCAGAAGGAATAATCCTAGGCACCAATATATGCTGGGGAATGCCAACCTGGAAAGATGCTTTGAAGAAAACGACCTAGGGGTCCTACTGGACACCAGACTGAACATGATCCAGTAATGTGTCCTCACCACAAAAAAGGCTAGTGATACTGTGGGCTGCATTAGGCATAATATTTCCTGTAGATCCAGGAAAGTGATCCTTCCCCTCTGCTCAGCATGGCAAGGACGTATCTGGAGTGCTGTGTTCAACTGTGGATTCCCCAGAACAAAAGAGATGTGGACACATGGGAGAGAGCCCAGAGAAGTTCTGCAGAGGAGATGAAGGAATTGGAGTGTTGTACATATGAGAAAAAGCTGAGAGAGATGGGTCTGTTCAGCCCAGAGTAAAGAAGGCTCAGGGTAATCTCATCAATGTATGTAAATACCTGGAGCGAAGGTTAAAAGAGAAGGGAGCCAGGCTCCCCTCAGTGGTGCCCAGTGACAGGACTGGAGACAGTGGGCACAAACTGAAACACAGCAGGCTCCCTCTGAACATCAGAAAGCAATTTTTTGCTCTGAGGGAGACTGAGAAAAGTCACAATTTTCTCAGGGAAGTTCTGGAGTCTCCCTATGTTATAAATGAAACTTTCACAAGCCAATTTTATAAAAAAATGAAAAATAGAATTTATTATCTATTGTTTACCAATCAGATAGCTGACCGACTGAGAGACAGCACCGAGCCCGGGCTCGGAACTGGGTGAACCAAAAAGCCTGGCCTCTGTCGCACCAAGCCCTCCCTGTTCACAACTGCAGCATGTTGGAGCTGAGTTTTATACCCTTTTTCTACCCTCAGGCCTAGTTCTTTGTCTTCTCTTAGTGTCTCTCCATATTCATGTTAGTTTCTTTTGGTTTCTTCCTATATTCATGTTGGTTTCTTTCAGTGTTCCTCATTGCAAAAAGTCCTTCTGAGAAGCGATGGATGGTATCTCTTGGTTACTGGAACCTGTGTATTCAGCTTAGATTACCTGCAGGATACACCTTGATCGCCCATCATCACCAGGTGCTCCCTGGGCATATCAGCAGTGATGGGCATTCTCCTGTGTCGGGCTAGATTCTTGTTAAAATGTTAATGTGTTTCCCTCCACCCATTTTACCGTTTTTCTGTTAAACTACATCCTAGCCTGGGCTCGGTTGTTCTTATGTTAACAGTGTCTCCTCCACCCATGGCTGCTCCTTCGTTGTATGTGCTGTTGCAGCCTGATGACATGTTAATGTGTCTTCCTGCCAGCTGCAGGCTTTGGGTGGAGAAGGGTGACTGCCAGAGCCCCTAGTCTGTTCGTATGGAAATGTAAGGATTCCGTTCAGCTGCATTCCTTTCTGTGGTTTGTTTCACCTAGCAGAGCTACTTACTATTTCTAATATTAAAACATATACCTTCAAGTGAATTATTTCGATCAGCATGAATTATCAATTACTCATAACACCCTACATGGAAATATTAAAAAGCTGGCTGAACATGGTCCTGAGCAAGGTCTAGGTGGCCCTGCTTGAACATGGTGGTTAGACTAGATGGTCTCCAGAGGTCCCTTTCTGTGATTGTGATCTATCACAGGTGCAACTAAAAGACATTTTACTTCATTCTGTTCATCTTGATTTATATTTACTTGATTCACAACTCCTTATTAGCTTACCAAAATAAAGAATAATGCCCATGTAGGACAGATCAACTACAGCTTAGCTAGCCAAGGACCTAATTCCATATTTCATATTGATATATTTATTCCATAAATTCATATTTCATTTACATATTATTTGGTCAGAGAGGGTAAAATACTACCTAACTGAAATCCTGACATTTCAAACCCCTGAAACCAACTTCCCTACATGCCAAAGTAATAGATATTAGAATAAATTAGTGTTTATAAAGTTATATAGAAGAGAAATAAAAACATGTTTCAAAAGTAGCAACAAGTATTAGAAATTTCACATGGGAGCTGAGGGAGAGGCTGTTTCACTAAACTGGAGAAACCAAGTGTTCAATGAATAGAGTTTGAAATTTATGTAGCCACTATGGGAAATGTTGGGCAATTCTCGGAACACCCAGGCCATCAGTGGCCGATAATGACTCTGAAATCAGGATAATCAGAACCCACATCTCAATAGCCAGTTCCTGTGGCATCTCAATGTTGGGTTCCCGTAACTTCAAATTAATATGTATCTTTCCCTGGACACTCCTTTTTGTCCTTCCAAGGACAGCTTTGTCCACTGTGAAACAGGTTTCTTCCTGGGAAGGGCTTTCTCCAACACCATACAGAGAAAGGAACTGCATGAATATTTGGGAAGAACAGAAAGGAACAAAGGAAACCTCACTCTGGGCAAGAAAAAACATATAAAAACTGGACTTCCCCAGGCGGACTTTGTGAACTTGGGAGGTTCAACGTGGTAGAGGTCGGATCTGTTCACCCAGCGCCGAGACCCGGGCTCAACGCTGTCTCTTTTTGATTGTGGCTATCTGAGATTGTATTTTGATTTCATAAAATAAAATCTATTTTTCTTTTAATTGCGATTTGGCTTCCTCAATTAATGATTTGGCCATTATTGGGGTTTTTACCTATAACACAATTACATATAAGCACGTTAGTAAGACTTATACTGCTGGCATTCTCTGTGTCAGCTTCCTAGGAGAATAATCAAAACTGGTCTTGCACCAGCAAACTTTGGATACCTGACTAAGGCTCAGCTATTCCTATCACGTAAAGGGAAAAGAGGGAGTAAAATTAACCCAGCTGTTTCTAGTGGATGGTCTAGGAGTGTGGAAATAGAAATGGCTGGTTACTGGACCACTGTCATTAGCACCATTTTTGTATGTCAGACCATCTCAGAAGACAAATTTGATCAGTATTGGTACAAGCAAACTATTGCATTTTTGTTGAAATAGAGCACATCATGGAGATACTGTGTTGATTCAGGAAGGACAATCAATGCAGCATCCAGGATAAATTTAGTGACATAAACAGTCATTACTGTAGCCACTCAGGTTGCCACTGCAATTTTTAAGAAGCAAGAAGAATTCATACATACCAGAGTGGTGACTTCTTGTGTGGCTTTAGCATTTTCCTTGCAGGCACTGCCACAAGCAACTGCTGACTCAGCCTACAGCTAAAGCTCAAATTAAACATGACTTTTAGAGGCTCTGTGCAAGACCATGTTCTTGCTCACACTTCTTTGGGTACTGTCACAACAAGAACAAAGCCAAGCACATTGTCCTATCTTCCCTTACCGTCTCCAGTATTTAACACTAAAGCACTGAAATCCAATTCCAAACACTGAAATAATGTCAACATTCTTTGTTCTAGCCTGCTAATTCTGACATCTACATATAACATGGAAGCCACAAACCACACAGATGTAATTTCTTTTCAGCTTTGCCCCTGAAGGCCTGATGAATGTTTATCCTAAGGTTTATAATGTGAGTTTCTCACAAAGATGTAAACAGGTATATGCATGCCAAACTTTTAGAGGTCTGTTATAAGGAGTTGAAAAGAAATGTTGTATCTTCTTTGTTAGACTGATCCAGGCATCCTTCTTCTTTTTTGCAAGGAATAGCAGTAGACTTACAGAGTTCTTTTTGTCAGTCTTTTTTGTCCCTCACAAGATCTTTCCTATAAGGTTTGTTAGTCAACTAGCTGCATGAAGTATTCATTACAGTTTTAGTCTCAAACACTGACTTTTTCTTCCTTTACAATTCGAGAACGGACACACATTCTTAGTGTGCTCCTTTTGATATGGAGTACACCCAGCCTGTCAGCTTTCAAAAAATTTGTCACTCAGGATATGTTAAACATCTGACTGTGTTCAAGTAGGTGGTGGCAAAACTCTGCATCTTTTTACAGTTCCCTGTTCTTAAAAACTTATGATTTTCACAAAACATAACAGTTCTTACCAGCGAGTCAGAACCTCTATCTGAGATCCAAACATTAATCTCTAATTCAGATTTTTGTCTAACTTGACAAGGCACTGGCCTTCCCTTGAAAGAAGGATACATCCAAAAAACCCAGTGAATTTTCTCCCTCTTCCTAGGAACTTTTCTCAACACTATACATGAAATTCTCTCTTCAGGCAAAAATATTTTTTGAGTCTTCAGGAGACAGTAGCAATAGAAATTTGGAAAGCATGGATATTTGGAAAAGAAATAGAAACCATGTTGATATTTAGCTTCCTCTTGTCAGCTGTTTTTGGCAATTAGGCAAATAAATTACTGAACTGAAGAAAAATATCTGTGACTTGAGCCAGGTGTCTGAATGATGGAAGTTTGCCTCTTGATTAATAAAAATAAAAGAGAAATTAGGACTTTCTATTTATGGAAAATGGTTCTTATTTTTAGTAGCTGTGGTATTAGAACAGAATCATGAAATTATATAATCATTTAGATTGGAAAAAAGTTTTGAAATCAAGTCTAACCATTAAACTAATACTACCAAGTCCCCCACTAAACCATGTACCTAAGTGCCATATCTACAATGTGGTTTTAATACCTCCAGGAATGGTGTCTCTACTACCAGTGTGGGCAGCCTATTCCAATGTTGGGCAACCCTCTTGGTGAAGAATTTTTTTTCCTAATATCCAATATAAACCTTACCTGGCACAACCTGAAGTCATTTTTTCTTGTCCTATCACTTATTATGTATGAGAAGAAACCAACACCCAATCTCACTGTAGCCTCCTTTCAGGCACTTGTAGGGAGCAAGGACTCCTCTGAGCCTCCTTTACTCCAGGCTTAACAACCCCAGCTCTCTCAGCCTCTCCTCATAAGGTTTGTGCTCCAAATCCTTCACCAGCTTCTCTGTCCTCCCCTGAACACACTCCAGCACCTCAATGTCATTCTTACAGGGAATGGCCCAGAACTGGACAAGGATTCAAGATGTGCCCTCACCAGTATGTGCTGAATACAGGGGGATGATCACTGCCCTGCTCCTGCTGGCCACACTATTGCTGGTACAGGCCAGGATATCATTGGCCTTCTTGGCCATCTGGGCACACTCTGGCTCATGTTCAGCTGCTGTTGGCCAACACCCTCAGGTCCTTTTCTGCTGGGCAGCTTTCCTGCCACTCTTTTCTAAACCTGTAGCCTTTCATGGGTTTCAAGACCCTGCCCTTGGCCTTACTGAACCTCATACAATGGTCCTCAGCCCATTGATCCAGCCTGTCCAGATCTACAGTCCTTCCCACCCTCCAGCAGATCTCATTCAGCCTGGAGTTGTCTGCAAAATGACCAAAGGTGTACTTGATCCCCTCATCCAGATCATCAGTAAAGATATTAAAAAGGACTGGTTAGGAGTTGCTATTAATTTTATATCATTATTATTTTATGTATTTCAATGTAACTTTTTCCCTAGACAAAATTAAAAAAACAACACTCTTGATTAAAAAGTATTGTTTGCTATTTTTAATATTTCAAATGTGATAGCAATTTTTACAGTGGGAATTTTTTGATTTTAAGATTAGTTTGTTAAAAGATATTTGTTTTAACAGGCTGTGGAAAAGGGGGCTTGTTGGAGAACATCAGAAAACATTTTTAACTACTTTGAGGAGATTATCTGCCTAGTCTTGGGCCCCCTTTGTGTAATAACCACTTCATGGCTACACAAAATGAGCAGAGAACACAGGGAAGACATGTTCCTAAGCACAAGAAACACAAAGCCCCCCAAACTGACCCCTCTTGGTTCACCAGGCACACATAGTAGGAGAGAAGAGACTGCACACATTCCCCTCATGTCTGTCCACAGTGAAGGCTGAATTATACAAATAATAGGAGATAGGAGACAGTGCAGTACCCCACTAATAATAAATCAGAAGCACTGCATGGGGACAGGAGGGGAATTGGTGGAGAAGAAAATAACCAAAACTAAATGGAAAATGACAGTGATTTAGGAAGGAAACTTTTGAGTGCTCCAGAACTGTTTCGCACAATGTAAGTTTGCCATTTGACAAGCTCAGTGCCTTGGCATGTAAAGTCAACAAGAAAAAATGAGAAGGAATTTCTATTATTAGTGCTTAATCTACTCCTCAAGAGTGCATCAAAGAGTGTGTTTCACAGCTGTAACAAGATAAAAGCAGGCTTCTTAGACCTCTCATCGTGACCAGCAGCTGGAACTCTATGTTGCTGTTCAGACAAGTTGCAATAAAGCCTTAGAATTTGAAACCTCACCTGAATGTTTCAGAAGTTAGACAGAACTCAGGTTTAAAGTAGCTGGAAGCATTGTGACAAACCATAAATTAATCTTAGAAAAGTAACAGACAATCTGTGGACATTTTACTGTAAATTTGTTCCTATAGTCAGTAATAGGAGTCTTAAGGCAGTTGGGTAATACTTTCTACATGTGTCACAATGCTGTTAAGACTGAAGCCTTAATTAACTTCTTATTAAAGTTTATTCCTGGGCAACATCAAATTTTTGTGGACCTTTTCTAGGGCATCTATTACAAAGAGCAGCTTCAATATTTAAAACACCTTCTGCCTAAAAACTGAGATAAAATTCTAGGAAGTGACCAATTCTGTAGTGAAAACTGATCATCTAACCAGCCTAACTATACAAAACTTCGATCTTTCAACTCTACCACTAGGAAAAAAAAAACCTTTTTAGAGCAGCACAGGACTATTCACTGTAGGTCAGATATTGTTTGTGAAAGACAGTTGCACAGAAGCCAACAAGATTGCTCAGACCACCAGATCCTTCTTCAAGTAGCCAAAAAAGGAGCAACAAAGTTAGTGCACTCCCTGAAGCTTGCTGCCACTGCACGGTCCTGCTCTGTGCCTCTGGGCCAGAGGAAGAGGGAGAAATGTCTCCTGGGACTGCATATTAGGGGCAGAAGCACTTGCAAGAAGCAAACAGGAAGGCAGACAGTTTAACTGACATCCCTGAGCAGACAAAGATTAGTTAAGCAAAGCACCAACAGTAGAAAAAGTGCTAAAACAACACCCAGTACAGCAGCAGGCTGAGGTTTAGGCACAGGTGTCTCATCTTCAACTTTGTACACCTTCCTCACTTGTTCTCACAGAAAATATATTTTAGGCCTCTTCTCTAGTTAATCTTTTTAAAGTTATAGTCAACAACAGCCAGGTCAGTTAACTATCAGTTATAAAGCACAAAACAAAACCCCTTCCCTAGAATTTTAAACAAGAATAACTAAGGGTTGGGAATGAACAATGAGAGAAAAGCAGGGAACACTTTAATACAATTCATCGACAAACATTTTAAATTAGTAAAAATTACACTGAACCTTTGCAAATTTTAGTACATGTATTCCAAAAGAAACAAATGGAACAGCTGTTTAATTGAAAATAAAATTATGACAAATAATCCCCTTTTCCTCAAAGCAAAGGATCCTATTGTTAGCATTGTTAGCAAGTTATTATGAGTCATTATCTTGAGCAAAAGCAGAGATGAAAAGGCTTTTTTTCTTTATTATAAACCACTTGTACTTTATCACATCAGTGTAACACATTAGGTGTGTCACTATTTATCTTGTACTACAATAAACAAGGTCCATATATTTTCAGGCTTCAGTGAGTTTTGCTGGCATGATGTATCAAGAAGATATTTAGGAAAAATCATTCTGGCTTTGCTCCATTTCTAAAATGCTCCTCATGACTCATTTTTTTATGCTCTCTGTTAAGTTGTGTTTCATGGGTGCTTGGAATATTTTGAGGGCAAATCCTGCTAAGGGCAGACTAACCACAAAGTACGGGTAGAGAAACACAAATCAAATGAAATCAAATAAAGCTGGATAAAAAATTACTGCCTGTGCAGTCACAGTAGCAGTCAGCTTTTACTGCTTTTTGCCATTCTTTTGCAAATTAAGATATGTTAACGCAAACTCTCACTGAAGTATCTCCCTCTTAACTGCAGAAGGTTAAATTTGTACATGCAAACAGGCAGCGTTAGTTTGGCCCTGGGGAGGCAAAATTTCAAAACTTTTCTCACTCCATTATGGTCAGTTTTATGCTGGCAGCCAAGGGCATTGTGTTCCAAACTGTTTCCATCTCCTTTCCAGACCACACCCTTCCATGTAGTTCTCAGATCTCCCCTTCCCCGCCACTCATAGGATTATTTGGATTATTGGGTTCCAACTCTCCCTGCTGAAGTAACATAAATAAGCATTTTTGCATCTCTTTTTCATTGCTTTCTTTTCTCAGCAGATAGAGGCTGGCTATCATTTTGGGGAATACTTTGGGGTTTTCAACATCATGTAGCAAACCCTACTGCAGAAACCTTGTGCTTGTACCAAGTGAACTAACACTGAGATTAGGTGCAGTACTTCAACACATAAGGATGCCACGAGGCACTTAACCTTGCTGAAAAGACAGGGTTTGTGTTAATCTATCTGTTTGCAAATAAGCTGTCCCCATGTTATGTTGCTTTGGCAATACAATGATTTACTAAAACATGTAGATGTTCTAGCCTTCTATAACCTCCTACAGCTATGGACAGGGCTGAGGAGATATGTTGCTGGTCTAATGAAAATGTTGTGACATCTAAATGCATAACTTCTAGAGAAATTTATTCTGTATTTTTAAAAATGAATAGAGATGCTACCAGTTAATGAAGAGTAGAAACTTAACTGGAAAGTCAGAGCAAATTATTTTACCCCTACAGTTTTTCAAGAGACATCATGATGAGTGTAACATATTTTGTCTCCAAAGGAAGAGAGCTAAAGGAGACTGTTTCCTTTACAGTGGTCAATTCCTATGAATGAGCTGTTAGATTGTCTGTAGGATTACTCGGTAGCACTTAAGCTAGAGGAACAAGAGAGGAACTGCTAATAGTCTCAAAAGTAGTTAAGGAATGCAAACACTTCCTGTATGCATAAAAGGTGTGCAGTTTACAGGACTCTAAGCTGTAGGACTGATGAAATTTCAGATACAGCCAGAGGTGTAATCTGGGTGGGTCTAAGCCCTCCAAGGGAGAACAGCAATATTATAGGAGCTCACTTTGCATCCTTGCCCCTCTGTTTACTGGCCATAATCACCATCTGTTACAGGACATATCAAAAGACAAACCAGTGTCTTGTCCCAGGTATTGTCTCACAATCCATTATGCTTTTGTTTTTTTAGGGCTAGTCTCCAGGTGGCCTTACTCTACTGGAGGCTGTGCCAAATGACCCTTTTCTCTTCCTATGACATCTGTTTGTCAGGCAGCCAGTATTTGAATTCAGTATTTCCTGAAGGACTATGCTTTGGGGCTTATCAACAAGTCTGCAGGTGCTGCTTCTGATTAAGAAATGGGGTTGGACAGATGAGGCTCACAGCCAGTTATCCTTGCTTTCCATTGCATATCAACCAAATTTAAGCATCAGTCTCTGCAATAATACAAATGTTCCCTTGTTAAATGAAAGAAGAGGGCAGAGAGAACTCTGCATTTTATCCATACAGCAAATCCTGAGGTACCAGCACACAGCTCTGTGATGCTGTGCTATCTATCTGGTTTCTAAATGCAAGGCCTGGGATCCAAGCCCAAATTCACACAACCCAAGCTTCATGTCACCTTCAATACTGTTTCCTCCTTAGCCAGATGCTTCTGAGGATTCAGAATAAGACCAAGGGGGACATGAGCTGTAGAACACAGAGGGGGAATATCAGCTATATTTCCAGCCTTGGACAGTACTGTAATCACCTTTTTCTCAACGCATTTTAGACAAGTGGTTCACCTTACAAGATTTTTCTTTACTACTCGCACATAGAATTCCTTTTTTGTCACTACCAACTGAGATGTGCAAAATTTCAGTAATTTTGGCTGGTCTTTTGTACATAGTGTCTCAAATTATCTGAGAGGCACCTTTAATCTCTGAGCCCAAAATGAAAAAAACAGTGAAAAACAGACACTTAGATCTCATGTTTGTGTAATTCATGTGATGACTTTGTGTAATTCACATGTTGCTTTGGAGAATGTAAAGTAAATAACAATGTCAAAACTGAGTATATAATTCCTACAAACATTGTTGTAGGAATTGTTAATTGCTGATTTCATTATCTCATTTTCCTGGGCTTCCAGCTGCATTGGATTCTATTGAATGTCACCAAATATTACTGCTCATAAGACAGCAGGCTCTTTTGAACTGGACATGGGTCATCTGCGTCATGAGGGTGAATGTGGCTGCTTTTATTAGTCTTTTAACATGGCATGCAACTGCTTCTCCTGGAAAACTACTCTGAAAACTGCTATGGTAAGCTGTGTATGGTCCAAAAATACCACTGAAACCCTGGAGATTAATTATATGTTCAGGTTACTAGGCTTTAACCTTTAGATGCTGATATTTCAAAATCCTAGAAAAAATTATTCAAAGGCATAAATGGTTACTAGTCCTGAGAAGAGACTGGAGGAAGGATTCAAAGTGTTCAGGAATGCAGATCTGAGAATGGCTGAGGTCATGCTGTAATCATAGAACCCATAAAATATTGTTGAAATCACTGAAAAAACCCCACAAATTGCTACACTTAAAAGAGTTCTGACTCTATAATTACAGGCATGAGATACACCATTCTGTACATGCTGCTCAACATGATCAGCATGCCTCTTCAGAAGCTCTGAAAATCAGTTCCTCCCAGTGGTCCTGAAGTTTCGTGTGGTTTTCTCAGTTCTCATCTGGTGATTCTAAAGAAAATTTTGAAGAATTGTACCATATTTCTGTTTCAAACATATCATACGGGTACTTAAACTGTCTGAATCAATACAGTAAAATTAGAAACATTTAAAATAAAAAAATTGTTGAAAGCTCCATTCTGTAAGTCACCTGACTGACCATTTCAGGAAATACCATTTAAGAGATGTTTTTGAATGCTACTGAGTATTTGATGCTAGACAGATTCTTTCTTTCTAAGGCAATACTGATTGATTTTTTATTTTAGTCTATTTTCTAGGTAAGAGCTACATATGAAGTATTATGCTCATCATTATGCCTTAGGCTGTATGTTACACTAAATATTATCCAAGCAATAAAAAACAATCAAGAGTCAGAGACCTGATAAGAAACTAGGAAAAAGAGAAGGCCATTTTCACAGATCACACTACATGCTGCAGTGTTAGAACTTTGACAACCAGGACTTGATCAAACAGAAACTACAGCTGCAAAATAGAGTGGTCGGGGTGGAAGGGAGATGAACACAGCTCAGAGCAGAACCCATCTATAGCAAATGCCAAACAATCTTGCAGAACAAACCCCTGGTGAAGCTTAATAACACAGAATTGTGGTTGCAATCAAATTTTAAAGTGAATAGCTCAAGCTGCTATGAGAGAGAGGGTGGAAGACCATTTAACAGCTTTTCCTAGTTCTTAAAATACAGCAAAGAAGCACCATTGAAAAGGCTTGATTAGGAGAATTAAATAATCTGCTATAACAAACAATAAGGATATGGAAATTTAGGCAATTAACAGTCCCATCATCTGCCAGGAGGAGGTGCAGAGGCAGTGAGAGCACTGCCATGTCCATAATGCCTGCATCACCTAAGGGGTTTCTGAGGAATGTGAGATATGATCCTGTATGCTGCTCCCAGCAGATTGTATATGAGGCACACAACTACCAATCCTTCAAATGCCTATTTTGCTTACTGAGATGGTGTTGATCCCAGAGTTTTTGCCTAAATTATCTACCTTGCCACAGCTAGGCAGGGTGTTAACATGGCACTCAGCTATGATATCATCTATTACTAAAAAAACAACCATATTGGTGAAAGGAAAATTTTCATTTTTGACTTGAGAAGGATACATTTCAAAGTTTAAGGCAGACTTAAAAATTGGTTGAAAACTGTACCAAGCAATTAAACTACTCTGAATTTAATTAGAAAGACACAGCTTTTTGATATGTAGAAGCTTTTAAATTTGTCATCCTGATTTATAACAGGACAGGAGTTTTAAAAAAATAAAATTTTAATGGAGGACAGTTTTTTTTCTTGAGTGTTGCAGGAAAGACCTAGAGAGTGAAATAATGTTGGAACTATACTGCCAAAGAGTGGACTGAGGCTTTTGACAAGAGATGTGCTCCATGGGGGTCTCAACTTTATCTATTGAGATACTTACATTTACACATTCATATAGGTAGTTCATTTATGATATTTGCATAATATTTTAAATTTCATTTCTATAAAATTGTCAAATTATTCTATTAAGTCCAAGTAATTGTTGTATATAAAGAAACATATGTATTTTAGGTATATAATTTTGTTTGTTGCTTTCACCATTGTTGTTGGAATCCTGCCAAGCCCCCAACACTGTCCACCATACCTGCAGCAGAATATCAGGGAGGATAAAGGAGAGAGCTTCTGGGCTGACACTTGGGCTGCTGTTTGACAATGTTGGTAGCTGGGTCAGTGGCATGGCTTTGGTAAGTAGAAGTTATTGACAGGCTGATGTTCTGCCTGTTTTGTGAAGAGGCCCACTGTCACATACACTGCACGTGTTGCTAATTTTTATTTGTCTCAGCCTTCCAGAGCTGGAAATCTCCACTCTCTTCCTACTCCCAGCTGTACAAAGGAGCCATGATGTCTAAGAAGACAAGCACAAGTGATCAGGATGTAACTAAATGAGGCTGGTTGCTCCAGGTGTACAAAATCAAAACACCATCTTGTATGGAGTGTGATGGAGCACCACACAGGGCACAACCTGTATGGGCTGCTTTTGCTTTTACAGGTGTGTTATCTGAGTGCTGCAACATCCCTGAGAGGATGCCAGGGACTTTGCAGTGTGCCCAGCCAAGAGCTCTGGCCATTCCAGGATTTTTAAGCGCAAAAGATATTTAAAAACAAAACAGAAGGGAGCACTTTGGTGGTCCCATCACATATTTCCTCTTTTAATGAAGTGATGAGACCTTCTCTTATTAGTCTCTTTTCCCACTGTTTCTCTCTTGCTGTCTCTCTCAGTCAGTAATTTCAGACAGCACTTCTGTTCTCCATGTCCACAGCACAATGCCATCTACAGGTCACTGCTGATGCCAGCGGATTCTGCACATCCCTGCGAGTTCCATGTGTGTGACCTAGAAATTCCTTTAAGATTACACCCGAATAAATAAGATGCATTCGTGAACTGCACTATACATACAAATAAATAACAAAATATTACAAAATGACCCATTGTGATTAAAAATTATGTGGGAAAGGGTAGAGAAAAATGCATTAATTCAATTATGTTCACTTATTAGTTCACAGTCAGCCTAGGCAAGTCTCCTCCCATTTGTGTGATAAATATTTTCCATCATAGAAATACAATCAAAGAGAAAATTATAATTAATTCTGAATGCACATCTGGATCCACTTGGAAAAAAAGGACTTCTGGTGCCGAGCAACACAGATAGGTTTCTTAACAGAAGCCATCCATTTGATTTCATTGTCACTGTGGTGGCACCATATTCCAGCGTGAAGCCAGAAAAATCCAGCTCCCTCTGGGATGTGGAAGGGGCAGTGGGCACACATCATGTGCTGGTGTGGATGCAGCACTCAGGGATTTGTCACTAGCCATTTCCAGGGGCCCTGCACTGCTGCAGCCGAGTCGCGCACAGAGGTGCCACCCGCCTTTCCTGCCTAGAGTGGAGGGCTCCAGCATGGCTCTGCAATGTTACAGACAATATTTCTGACAAGATATTTCTAGCTTCAACGTTCAAGCTGTCAAGGCTGTTGTCAGTTCAAAGCAGGCTCTCTTTCCTCTGAAGTAATTATATAACCACCAGTTTTGTTTTCCACATTTACCAGAAGCTGCCCACATGAAAATAATTCAATGAAAGATAGAGCAGGTAAAATACCAAGGTCAGGCTTTTATTTTTCATTTATACCTCTTCTCTTTCTTTCCTTCCCCATACATAGGTGACCAAGAAAGGACATTTTTTATTAGATGTGTGCTTATATGTCTCACATTTAACATCAAGTAGAGTAATGTAATAAAATTGTGATTCATAACCAAGTAGAAAGAAATAACCATCATTCAGAAGCGGAGTGAAACTTGTTGATTAAAACCTGCAAAAGCATTTAATCATACACCAAATTCACAACAAATATAATGATGTTTGTTTAAAATTTTCACTTAATTTGTGATCATTTGGAAACATATTTGGCACTTTGAAAAACACATTGCAAAGTAAAAGTCCCTGATCAAAAATTAAATAAATCTAAGGCCCTTTAATTATGTAGTTGAGATGGTGGTGTGAATGTCTCGCCTATGCAGAGCTCTACTGATCTTCATTTTGAAAAGTGAGAGTTTGTAATGAGGAAAAGGGTAAAACCACAGCCTTGCATTAAATGACAGATATCTGCCTTAGCCCTACAAGATCTCTATATATAAGATTTCACACAAAACCATACTAAAGCTTTGCAAGTGGAAGGGTTCAAAATTACTCCAATCAATGCAAGGAAAAAAAAAAAAAAGCTACTCGAAGAGTTTTCAGTTTGGCATTTGTGTTACTACCAAAAAAAAAAAGAAAGATCCCTCAGTATGCTGTCTTCAACCAACTAAAGCCAAATTTAAGCTTTTTTAGGTCCATACAGAGTCATATTATAAATGATCTACAAGGGATTGTAGACCTTTCACACTCAAGGAACTCCAATCTCTGTAATAGAACAATAGAGATTTCATGTCAGGTTTTTCTTGTATTATAATTCCCCAGGACAGAATATATATGCAGAATTGAATAACATAGGGCCCTGTAAGATATTACAATAAGTATGAGTCATCTCAAATGAGGGGTAAGGAAACCTCTCACTGGGCTGCATGGCAGAGTCTGATAAAGCTGAAGCACATGAATTATCTTCCTAGCTGGGAACTGCAGCACACAGCACAGGATGTCTTACACCAGATGTCACTATATCATGCATGATGAATATCACATCTTCATTACAGACTTGCCCTCATAAAATCTGTATAAATAGTGTTGCAGCAAAAAGCATCATCTAACATTCAGTAAATCTGTTTCCCTATGTTCTGATTAGTAAAGCAAATTTTTTCAAGCACCTAAAGGAACTGCTACCATCCTTTTTTCTTCCCAGCTGTGCAAGCTATCATTGCTTTTTAAAATGGGATGCAAACTGAAAATGAGAAGCTGGGTGTGTCAGGGTTATTTTTATTTTGACTTAGAGAAATAGAATTTTGCATCTTCTTTTCTTTCCCTATTTTTCTCCCTTTCACAGGAGGAGAGACATACAGTTACATACACTAAAATGGACACACATTCTTCATTTACAAAGGGCTTAATTTAGTCCTTGAGTATGCACAGAAATCCTCCCTGCAGCAAAGTGATGTCAGACTGTGTGTACCCCTGCAGTATATGGAAATCCTGGTTGCCATGAGAACCAGACTGCTTCTTTGCTGAGGTTTCTGCACACTGCTAGGAAGACATGCCTCCATTTTGCCACATTGAAGCAGCTCAGCTGCAGGATGCCCGGTGCCAGGCTGGGTGGCCCTGACACAGCTACCCTCTGGCCAGTGGTCCTTAATTAGCTCCAGCTCTGCCACTGAAATGAATCTGTAAAAGTGTCAGATAATCAGGATTACATTTCTGAAGCAACATCCTTCCTAAATACATTTCTTTCCTCTTCTGCCTGGAAAAATTAATAAAATAAAATAAAATAAAATAAAATAAAATAAAATAAAATAAAATAAAATAAAATAAAATAAAATAAAATAAAATAAAATAAAATAAAATAAAATAAAATGCTACTTGGACTTGAGGCAGTATTAAAACTGACAATATTTTATTGTATTAGAACAGAAATCAAAGCTACACCACCACAGTGAGATCTCAGGGGATCTCTCAGATTTATGTCTCCCAGCAGCCATTTTTCCAAATGCTGCTGCATACATGTACTGCCCTCCTGAATGCAATTAGAGCAAATACTGCTATAATAACTGAAATTTTTTGCTCCCAAACTAAAGGAATAAGTAGTTTCTCTCTCTCTCTTTTTTTTTTTTTTTTTTAATGCTGGGACAGAAAACTAACTTCTTCAAATACAGAAGTGCTTAAAACTGATCAGTGAAAAAGGAAAATGTTGTATTTATTCTTTTCTCTTCAAATATGATCTCTAGAAAAATCATCAAGACACTGAACTATTTAAAATTCTTAAGCTGCAAGGAAAGAAAGATCTTTATCACATTCTATACTTAAGAGAAGTATATATGGTAACAAGTAAACAAATACTCATTAGAGGAAAAGGCTACAAGGGAAAATGCTTTGCATATTCCTGTTGGCTAACACAAAACTAACCAAGTGGACAACCAAAATGAAATCAAAGCATAATGCCCCAGGTGCTATATAGTGATCTAAGCCACAAAATTCGACATCTAAATATCCTGATCTCAACATTTAATTTTCCCTTTGCACTGTAGAGCATTTGAGAGCCACAGGAAGTCTTCTCATTTTCACAAGTGTCTAGGAACTCACATCTGCCATTGCAGCTTCACTAACCTGCAGGTATCAGCTCACTCTTTTCTCAGAGGAATCTAAACAATTAGCAGTTGTGTTAAATTAAAAGTTGTGTTAAGTTTGACTTAAACTTATGTCACCTGTTTTTAATCTTTGCTTTACTTGCATATTTTGTCTCCTCTGCCAGACAATGTAGGCTTCTGTGCCTGAAATGTTGTCCATTTTTTCTGTCATCTAGCCTAGAAAAAGGAATTATCTCACTCTTATAAACCTGGCAATTGATTATAAATAATTTTTTAAATCTTTTAATCTAACATTATGGGAAGATGAGCACAAAACAGCCATGAGCATGATGGATTCAGGACTAGTTCTTGAATTTGAATGAATGGCACAGCAAACTCTTTTCCTATTTGCCCAGTGTTGCTCTACATAGAGCTGCACATTTCTATATTCAGCCAGTAGAGGACAGTGCTGAATATACACACCAGCAAGCCCATTACTCATATTTTATATATGAAGCAACTTCTCAGTGTGAAGTGATGTGTTTCTTGCCATCTCAAAAGCAAGTTCACATTTATGAAATCAGTGCGTGACAAAAAAAAAAAAAAAAAAAAAAAA